>JAVQJD010095999.1:0-17175 GCA_036023655.1 Nannoperca australis | reverse complement strand
GTGTCATAAATTAATATCATGGCTGCATATCATCATGTAGCATTTATTATATTTTAATATTACAACAGCACTTAAATGACACATTGGTTCTATAAAGTATAGCATATTGCACAATACTATAGTGGAATGGTATTTCTAGTTTGAATGTATTGCATTTGATAATGTACAAAGATCATTGGTTCTTACATTTAATGCTCTTTTTGATTCTGCAATTGGCAGTGATGTACTTACTTATAGCACTTGTGATTCATCACCAGCCCTTACAAGTTTGATGAGACATCTTGTTGTTTGTAATCATGGTTCTATGCACTTTATGTAAAGCTCTTATTTGGAGGTCGCTTTGGATAAAAGCGTCTGCTAAATGCCTAAATATAAATGTAAATGTAAATAATCCTTACGTGGCTCCATCATTAAATGCTACACCTCATAAACTATCTTCCTTTTCATGTCTGAACCTACATAGCATTAAAGAGATACTCCATTTAACTTACAATGTGTTCATATCCAAAGGCAGATGTTAAGATATAAAGCAATGTGGCTGCGCGGCTGCACTCTATGTATAATCCAAGGCACTCTGTAGTCCTTTTAATTGCCGTCCAAAATACTCATAAATATTTGATGTTGTGGAGATCCCATCAGATATCATCATTTCCAAGAAGAGTCGGCTAAGGTAAAAGACATCAAAGATTGTGTCAAGAAAATGTGTCAAATATGTTTCAAGAAATGCTCTGAAAGGGAATATTTGAAAGTGTAAAAAGGTGGAGCTGTTTGATCAATGTAGAGAAGAAAAAACATGCCAAATGCAGAACAGCAGTCTTACTGTAGTAGCATCCCAACCCTGACACAGTGGTGGACAGTCATATCTCATGGGACTAGTCAATGCAGCCTTGTGTTTTGCCTGAGTACCAATTGATTTCTGCAATGACACATAGCCCTGCACCACCATTACGAGGCTTGGGTAATCCCCTCAATTGATTAAAATCAAATTCTTTGTAATCAAGCGCTCATATGAGCAGGGACTGCTGAAAATAAGAAATGATATTCTATAATGTTAAAAATTGTGAATTCTTGTATTTCTTGTAAAATGTTTTTTTTTATTATATACATGTATTATCATTCATAATAACACAGAGTAAGACTACGAGATGCCCTTCAGATGTTAAGGCTATAAAAAAGAATTAAGCGCAGACCAAAAGCTTAACAAAATACTGCTATCATACAGAAAAAAATGAATGGTTCCTATTTCATCCATTGTCATTCCTTAAGGCGACTCTATCAGGCCACACAGTGGAGGTTGCTGTTAACATATGAAATGGATTCTCTCAAACACTGCTGATGTGATGATAGTGAATCAAGCAAAGTGAGGCAGAGCAAAACGTAGACTAGACAGCTCAAGTCACAATTCATTCTCCTGTTGCAGATATACCTAACAGTCAGTCTCTTCAATTTTACACTGTTAAACAAAATAAAAATGAGGATGTCACAAAAGATAAGCCTTGTCTGGACCCATGACCTCCAGAATAACAACAAAAATGCAGGTGCTTGAGGAACCAATCAACTCAGAGGTTTTGAGTAGCAGCTAGATTAAAGGCAAAACTTGCCTGCAGTATGCCTGGCTTTGCTTGTGGTTTTGATGACCAGAAAATAAAGAAAAAAATAAAGCTTAATATAATATTGTGTATAATATGATATTATGATATGTTTGAAATAAGGTACATCTGAACTGCTTTTAATAAAATCTAACCATGTCGCCAATAATAAAACCAATCTCATACACTTTTTGTTAAATGCATCACTGCTACTTGTTATTGCCTCAGCAGAACCACTCTAGGGTGGCAGCAGATCAAAAGACAACATAGCAGGAGTATACACTAAATAATTACAACTGGTTATATTAAGCTAATTCTGTATATTTTACAGGAATAACAGTAGAGAAAATACATGTAAACCACTGTAGGAGGACGGCAATGATGGAACAAAAAGATGTTGTGGATCAACTATTTTCCCTGTTCAGTGGTGACATTTTATTGAATGCTTGCAGTGATGACAAATCATTAGAAACAGGAAAATAACATTTAGCTGTCCTTGTAGATGTCTTATTGCTCTTCCTTTCATCCTAATTCAAAAACATGGCCACCTGAAGACTTGGTCCTGAGTAAAACCTTGTCACAAACACATATGCTACCAGCAAATCGACTTTGCCCAGTCTTGCACAAACATATGACCACCATCTTCCTAATGATAAACAAAGTTGAATAAGTGAAAGTTACACGCATGACGACATCTGAGAAAACATTTACTGAGGAAGACGTTCTGGAAAAAGAGATTTTTGAGATCAGAGATTGTAGGTATGTACCTCACAGTTCAGTATGAGCTCAAGCACTCTGACCATATGTTTAAATTGAGTTTTCTCTGAATGAGTACAGTCGTATATTCACAGGAATAAACACTCCTATACCATTAGTTACTTTGGCATTGCCTGAATCTGCAGTGATAGGCTGCTGGAGCGCTGCAGGGAAAAAGACTTGCCTTCCAGTCTGGTTTTGTCTCCTTCCACCAATCGACACATTCGGGTGATGCCATCGTAAATGTCTTGTTTGAAGTGTTTCCATAGACACACCCGACTTCAGTTGAACAATGTCAGCATTAAGTTTGACACTAATCGCTGCCCATTTTCTCTGTAACTAACCAGGAAACCGTAATGCTCCCATACAATAGCAGATCTAAATGTGACAGAATGATCCTCCAACTCTGGTCTCTCATTTGTGTTTGCTTTTCGGATGGCAGTGACACTACATGAGTTTGACTAACTTGGCTAATCGGGCTAAGTCGACTAGCATGCTACAGCTGCTGAAGCAAACCATACGTCCTGTACCATACAGTTCTGGATCAATGCACATACTGTTACACACCTATATTTAACACCCAAGATTACAGCCTCAGAAATGACTAGAGTTTAATCAACACCTCTCTGACACAGTATAAAAAACCTGATTATGATCAGCTTTAAAAAAGGTTTGATGTTTTATTAGCATTCCAGTACTAAGCACCCATTTTGAAAAAAGAGTTTGTGTAACAGATGAAAATATCTTAAAAAGAACCTGTTTGTAACATTTCTTGCATGACTACCTTGTAACCAGAGCCCATTTATTATTTAAATTCCCCCAAATCGTTGCCATTTTTTCTCCAAGTTACAGCATTTTAAGATTAGCTGAGCATAGCTTGTCCCTCCACATCTGTAAAGCAGGCAGATGTTTAGTTTTATTTTCCTATTTTTAAAAACAAACTGAGGTTCAGTATGTCACAGTGGAGGTATCACCTTTGCCTGGAAAAACCCCTCTGCCCTCAACAAAACACAGCCTTCTGAGCACACATCTTTTTATGGTGAGTTTAGAAACAAACTATCAAATAAAACACTGATTATATCTGTGTGTTCTGGTAATAACTTAATGACATTCCCTCTCAAGAGGTAGCATTCAATCTGTGCTGACCTGCCAAATCCCCACTGTAATGCCTGCCTCTCCATTTAGCACCCAAAAGATCACCTCAAAGGCTGATGATGGTACCCACTGTAGTAAATAAACATTGAGACACATACTGTATTTTAATAAACCAAACTTAAACAAGAGCATTAATAGTATCATGGTTAAAAAAGTAGCTAAACTATCTGTATGCCCAATCAAAGCAATAAGGTGATAAAACAGACTGAATCTGTTGCCTTAAGGTTATTTATCTTTTTTCCTTATGTATTAGTGCTGAATTTACTGACTACTAAACGCAAAATGTTAATACATCAATACAGCCCCTAATTATATGACTCACACATGATCGGTGTACCTTTCTGGTATTGGCAAATATGCTGGATGAAAACAATAACCTTGACTTCTTTCTCTACAAGTCTTTATTTACTGTAACTCCTGAGGCAAAATAAATAATTCACATTGTACCCATTTATGTGTTTAGCGTCACACCACAAATATGTGGATATGTGTCTATTTAGTTATTATCAGCACAAAAAAAAAACAGACTTCAAAGCCGTCGTTCTCCCCGTGCATGAATTCCTCAGCAACTGCATTCAACTAATTCACCAAGACAAGATGACAACAGTATCAAACTGTTTTTGGGCGCTGAGGAGAAAAAAGGAAAGGCAAGTTTTATAATGCATGCCTTCCTGCGTGTGATGTCTCCATGGTGTAGTCAAAGCCCAGAATTTCCTCTCACGGCTCTCATTAAGGCAGTGGTGTCAGGCACTGGCAGAGAAGAAGGGCGATTTTATCAATGATTTAATTAATCATCAAAACTCCCCGCTCCACACATTTTTCTCTTATTCATTCTTCTTGCCCATCACTCTTCCTTCAGCTTCTTCCATAGCCATATATCGTGCAAACACACACACACACACACACACACACATATAGAAACACACACCTGCCCTTTTTCAAGACACTGCAACACAAGTAGCCTTGTCTTTTCTCTCAGTTCCCCTGACTTCAACTTGCTCCCTCCCAGGCCAGCAGGCAGCAAAAGTCCCAAAAAGCAATGTCACCACTATTCAGGACACATCGCATTCAGTGAATTACCACCACAAAAGGAGAACTGTCTCTCAGCCTGCCCAGAACTGAGAAAGATAATAGCCTAGTTCAACAGATAAGCTCTTGCTTCCTCCTTTTAAGTCTTTCAACATGCTTAGCACACAGAGAGCCTCTGCCAGGATGAATTAAAGCTTCAGTATTTCGCAGGACTGAACAGCCCTTCAAATTACTAATCCAAGATTGCACATTGTATGCTTTGAACCTATACCCCCTTTTGTTTCAGAGTCTCTAGCAGGATGAAACTGACAAAACCCCCGCTTTCCTTTTATTTATCTCTTACCTGGTGTTGAGGCTCAAAGCTGGACAGAGAAGCAGTAAGCAAATAGCTTGGATGAATTTCATAGCTGTCTCACACTCCCGTTCTTTCTCCCTTCTCAGATGCTTTATGCCTTTCCCCCCGTGTCTCTCTCTTCGCTCTCTAGCTCTCCCACTGGCTGCCTGGGTTTTTTAGCGCACTCACACACACACACACATGCGCTGGAGACACACAAGCAGCGAGGCAGACAGATGCAACACAGTGGCTCGGCGAGAGGGAGGATCTCTGGCTTTAAATAACACAGGGACACGGACCGACTTGCTAATGGAAAAGAGCGGGTGGGGCTGAAATCAAGAGAAGGAGATGTGGGAGTGATATGATGTCAGCAACCGTACAGCTTCAGCTATTGGTGAGAGGCATTCTTGCCATTGTTTGGAGCTGGTTGTTCCCTCCAACAATACACCTCTCCATTCATTTTATTCTTAGCCTGTCTAATACCTGCAGTCTAATAGGTGATACAGCAAAACATTTCGCAAAAAGAGTGGGCAACCCTTTACCGCAATACAACACTAAAGGGGTAAATTAGGTGTAACTGGAAATGAAGCACTGTACTATAAACAGAAAGCACCGTTGGGTTGAACACTGAGAATGAAATAATCCCACGCTAATTAATGTAATAAACTGTGATGCCAAGTATTATTATTTTTTTGTATACACTTTTGTCTTCTTAAAGGTTCAGTATCTTAGTTCTGGGTTCTTTACCCTGTTGGCAGTGCATCCCACAGCAGCTTTTAGGCCTTTTTCTGTTGTTTGTTAGAAGACCCAAATGTCAAGGAGGAAACTTCACGAAACACAAAATCAACGGAGAGTGATGTCTGTCTCCATGTAGAAAGTCTTACATATAGTATATGTCATTTTATACTGTACTGCTTTAGTGAATTAAATACCTGACAAATCTATTAATTTCATCACATCGATGCAGAAATTATACAAAAATCAAATTTTGCCATTACGCACCGCTTATTTATTGGTAACATTGCCCACAAATAACTACCATGGTATAAATGGTATGATCAAATGTCTTACACATCACCTATCACTACAAAATAGTAAATCATTTTAGAAGATTTTGAAAAAGTGGCACAAACATGTTTGCCAGCAATATTTGCACTCCAAACTAAATGTTTTTTGTCTTTTGCAACCACAATATGTAATATTATTATTTAATACAATATAATATTATTGGGAGAAAATGTATTTATTGCTGCTACAAAGATGACTTGGATCTTTTCTCACATTATGGCATCATTTGGTCATACGGAGTGAAATCCAGTGTTGTCAAGCACGAAATACAGCTCTCATTCTTCAAATCAAGCACACCTGGAGAATGATAGAAAAATAGAAATGTGTGGTAATGAAATCATATCACACCCGGGCCTCACTTGCCCTGTGAATCACTTTGAATTTCGGGGTTATCCTTATGAAAGTAATAGCAGCTCAAGAACAAAATGTTGAGGACTGAGAGGATGTTCCAAGTGAGACTCCAAGCCATGTAAGACAGGTAGAATATTAAGTAGTCTGTACAAAAGGTGGAGGTCACACACCATAGGCATGATAAATGATTTCCATTACAGCTTTAAGAGTATGGAGTCTATTGTACCCCAGTAGTAGCCCATGTTCCATACTGACAGATTTCGACCAATTTCTTTTGGTCTAATTACAAGTTCATGCATGGAAACCCATGGTGACCAGTAGTAATGAGTCTGCTAGACCGCAGCCCGCCTTGGTTACCGGGGAGAGTGTCCTCTGTGGACCTCCGTAATCTGTCTCAATCATGTATCACATCAGCCAGAAACTTGTAGTCCCACTGCTCTGAGCCAACCTGTTGAACATCTTATCATAATTAAGAATAATTACAAAAAATGAGCATGAATTGTTAATATTATGCAAGATTACATTTGGATAAATCCCCATAGCTAAGCCTGAAAGTCACATCAATTGATTTGTATATTTTGTTTACGAATGCTTCATTTGAGTTTTGATCATGCCTAAATGGGATGCTTTGATGTAGTCAGACCCAAGCATTGTTTAATCTTTTTTAATGAATTCTGCATGTAAGAAAATGTTTTGTAAGCCCATAGTTTAATACTCACACAGCCAAACTCAGTCACAATGACATTGGGACACTTTTCCATATATGTTTCAGTCATTAAAGCGATTTTGCAAACAGAAAATACTCCATTGCTCTGTGCCAGTACAACGGTGGACTTACTAATTCCTTTATATTTCCAAAAAATTACTTTCCAGTTGCTTTCCCACAATCTGAGCCACTTAGAAGCACGATATTCCACCTGAGTTTGTTGCATTAAATGAAAAGCTCTATATGGCATGTTATAAATATTATTATAAGTGCATATTTTTTTCTTCCCGCACTTCCTCCAACCATTTCTTAAGGCCTGTAAGTCAAAGTCATAAACATCCATGGACTGATGCAACCAAACTCTTATGCAGGCAATCTTCAATATTTTGGCTACAAAGAAAAAGT
Source organism: Nannoperca australis (assembly GCA_036023655.1). Taxonomy (NCBI): domain Eukaryota; kingdom Metazoa; phylum Chordata; class Actinopteri; order Centrarchiformes; family Percichthyidae; genus Nannoperca; species Nannoperca australis. The sequence goes on along the minus strand of JAVQJD010095999.1, from coordinate 9,782 downwards.
ATAAAGTTAACATCTCAGCTTTAAGTTTCCACTGTGGACCCTGCAGAATAAATGATGAACATTGGACTTAATCAGCACAATCCAGCTTGAGGTGGAAGATTTTGTGATACAACAGTGTAGCATTGCTTTGCATAAGTCTGAAAGATGCCACAGTCCTGCAAGTAGCTGATTCACTAGTTCACTAAACTGTTATTTGCTGTATATTTGTTTATAATAGTGTGCTCTTGTCCTTCTATCTTTATTAGAACCAGTTTGAGTTTTAGACATTTTTATGAGGACTCACTTCTTTAAAAGTTTGAGGGATAATGTTTAGGGACTTGGTGTTAGGAGATGGTCCTCCCCAAAAAGATGGCCATATTAGGTTGACCCTTATTTACATTTATATATGTGTTAACCTCTAGTGTCTGTAGTAGTTATGACGAGACTCTCCAAAAATACAGCTCTATAGGTCATCTGTGCAAGCAGCTTAATAAGCTATTTACCTTTATTGTTAGCCAGTGACCTATAAAGAGCACAGTCTGCGTAGAGAGGTTCCAAGCAACACAGCACTTTCACCCAGGAGACTGATGTTTGCGGGTTCGTGGGACCCGTGTGAAACAAAAAGTCAACGTTGACTTATTTTAATTCACGTAGCCTACTAACAGTGCTTTTACCCGAAACCATGAGCTTTTCCCAAACCTAATCAAGTACTTTTGGTGCCTAAACCTAACCAAACTGCGGCCATTTCACAATGTTAACCACTTTTTGTTGTTACCACAACAACAGAAGTCTGGTACACCTATATATGTGGCTTTGGGAGTCATTGGAAACTACCTATTCTGTTGTTTAGGTTAGAGGTTTAAGGTAATTGTTATAGTTTATTTTGGGGATAGGTGCAATAGAATGCATTATATCAGTAAGGGTTCTCACAAGAATAGAAGTATAAATGTGTATGTTTGCAGGGGCTTTATGGGGACATTTTAAATGTAAAGAAAAAGCAGAGCTTGCCTACCAGCTGTCAAACTATAGTAGGCACGGCCAGCAAGTCTTTGAAGCCATATATTCTTTAGCTGAATCCAGCATAAAAAAGGGCCACAGGCTTAGATGTTTTTGTTTTCTTTTCAAACCCTTCATTTAGCCATGAGAGGCTTTTTCAGTATAATGTGCAGTACATTTTCCTATTTAGCAACACCATGCCTCACATTAAAACATTTTAAGCATTCACCAATGGAGCTGACAAATAAAACCAGTACTATTTTCCACCACATAGCAGCGCTAGGCAAACTTGGTCTAGTGCCTTAGTATAGAGCACTTAGATATTGGTTTATTGGGATTGCACAGTATGACTGAATCACTTTTTTTTATCCACATTTCCCTAGACCAGAAATCTTCTATTTTTGCCGTCTGGTCACAAGCAACTGTCTTTACCTTCAGGCTACAACAGACCCAGCAGGCAACGTCTCCACTTGTCTGCAATAACTCATCCAAGGACAGTGCTATTGACTGACAGTTGCCTGTGTAAATCAAAATACCCTGATTCTGAGCTAGCTAAAATAATGGTCTGTCAGCAACGTTGCTGCTTTTACTGACGACTGTTTGCTCTCTGCAAAGATGCCACTCGTTTCTCCCCTGCTTTCCTAAATGTGAATATTAAGCTTAAGGAGATAGGTTAGCAAGTACTGAAATCTCCATAGTCTATTATGTATGTTGACAGAGAGTTTGCACTGAAAGAGAGAAAGAAAACCCAGCATTCCCTAGCATAAATTTCCATTCTCAACATCTACAGTGCCATTCAACATTTTGTGTGGAAAAGGAAAGAGAAAACAAAAAAAGAGAGAAGTCTGGCAGCAAAGCCGAAGCTTAAGGCAGTTCCCTGTCAGTTGGTTCATTCTCTCTGTGCAGGAGTATGGAAATGTGCTTTCACAGAACTGGTGCTGAGATAAGCTCTGAACATCATGTCTGGAATGTTTACTTTGTCAACATACATTCAGAACAAATGAACGGAGATACTGGAAAAGCAATCTTATTGTCACTAAACACAAATCCCGACAGCTGCAGTTGGTCAGTAGGTAGCTATTGATAGACAAGAGGTAGTAGTACAGCATATATGTGAAAAACATCTGTTTAAATGACAGGTTCGTCCTGCATGTTAGCTATAAATACATTAAACCAACACGTCACATTCAACAAAAACATTAAGCTATCCAATATTCAGCACAGAAGAAAAACAGTTTCTGTTTGACTCTGTAACATCCAACGTGGTGGAGATAGCATATTTTAAAGTTTCTATTTATAGTTTCACTACATGCAAAACAGATGGATAACCGATTGAGATGTGCAACAAAAAACATAAGAAGACATTTTTGAATTTAGTTTAAAGCTGTGTTAATTGATTTGTTACCACTAGGGGGTGCTAGATGTTCACCTATCTCCACCAGCTAGTCTTCCTTTGTGTGCATGGGTTAGTATGGAACTGGGTGTGCCAAAGTTTGACCTTTTTACATCTTTCATACAGTGGCTGTAACATGTGACTGTATGAATATTCAGTGTGGTGGTCTGGTGCTTAATTTAACTCACTTTATGTTGTTAGATATGACACAGGGCATATTATATGGTAGATGGAGGACCCTGTGATCGTAATGTAATTGATTTATCTTGTCTATACAGTCATTGTGTAAATTGGCAAAGTGTAAAATGATTTTAACTTTTTGATCAGTTATGGGAAATTTAAGTATTTCTTGACTTTCCAGGGAATCCCCAGAGGTCTAAGACTTCACCTTAAGAACCATTTGTATAGTAAACCATCATCAGCAAGTCCAAGTCAACTCCAAAACCTGCTCCAGTTGAGCTTGAACCAGCCAACTCTGTCACCATAGCAACAGCTTAACAAAACTAAATGTAACACACTGCAACAACCACAATTTTATTATGTCATCATCCTTTTTTTTGTTAAGGAAGATTGCAGTTCATTTCAATGTTTTGCTGCTGAGGAGTTGAAAATGTTAAAAAGAACATACAATAAATATCAAAAGGAACTCAATCAGGCAAAGGAGGTAATGGACACAAAGTGAGCAATTAATAAGAAACTTAACATGTGAAGATGTTCCTCTACAAAAAGAGTACAGGCCTGTGGATGCCTGAAATTATGTTACAGGAACTCTTTCATTAACCTCTTTAAAATTTGTTGAGGCTGAGATACCAAACATGTCAGGCTGAATTAAAGGAAATCCTGTGATAATGTGTCTTTGCTTTGAATTATTCAGTCAATATAAGGTTCTTACATCTTCAATTAAGAGTTGGAATAACACTTTATTGATAATGTGGCATAATCAGTGTGGAATACTTGAGATTAAATTTGACTTAAGGCAAAAAAAAATTTAATCATTAGAAGTTGTTCCAAAAACACAAATGATGGTGGTGTTTACAATGAATCTTTGAAATTGAAACTGATGCAAATTTCTTACTGTGAGGCAACAACCCCATCACATCGGCGCTAATAACTGCATGATGGCTAAACATAACTATCTGACCAGGGGGCTACAATGGCAGAACAACCAAAGTCAGTGGCAGGACACCCACAGTCAGAGACAAGATGCCAAGACACCCACATTTTAAGCCGGTTAACTGGCAGGACACCCACATAAAGCTGTAGTGAGATGCCAGGACACCCACTTTTAGCAATATGACAGCAGCAGGACATCCATGTTTAGTCGCAGAGCAGTTATGGATTTTAATGACTGTTATACCACTATATAGGACATTTTTAAAAAAACCCTGCACGATTCAAACCAATAAGAAAAACCTCAGGCATTGTAGTCCGGCTTTGTTCACTCCAATGCCTTGTAATGTTCCAGCAAGACCCCCGGAACAGCGCCTTGGCCTTAAACCATGGTGACGCTGCCACTGGAGAGGAGCATTTATGTGGGATTTTACTTCAGTTTATTGTGATTTTGTGAGGTTGTTAGCCAGTGAGCTACTTACTACTTGTCCTCTTGAGTCAAGGCAAAAACTGCTAAACAGCTTTTTTCTAGAAATTATTCACCCATGGGACTGTTATAAGAAGACTATTATTAATTAAGTTAATTATGTATAATCAAGCATAATAAGTGCTGAATATACTTTACATTACAGAGCTTTAGTTGATAATCATTCTGAGAGAAACTCAGCCGAATAAGCTTAAAAGTCCTACATCAGCAACATTGCATGCATCAAATTTGTGGGAGTGGAAGTGGCCAAAACTTGATGATAGATGTAACAAAATATGTCTGGGTGAGGAAGGATTAGTTTAACTGAGGAAGGCTGGATAAGGACACAAAAAAACTGAATATTTAACCTGCATTTCACGAGCGTAGGAGGAATGTATTGGAGCGTGGGATGGTTACATAGATCCTAACTTTATCAACAGTAGTCATGTTTCCATTGACTTAGAAGACCAACATTTAGCATGTTGACCTTTTTGATAGTCAGATGTGCAATAAGCTGTCATAGGTCAACAGCAAAGATGTACTTCAATAATGCCAAGACCAGCAAGGTTTTGTTTAACAACCATTATGTGGTTGCATTGTTCTGCTGAGGTATAAAAACTGGTAGGTTTCCAATACACACTTATTCCATGTCTCAGGACATCTGACCCTGGAAAGAATACAGAGATGGCCTTTTGCTACGAGTAACTTCATTGTTCCTGCACTGTATGTGGCATTGCTTCAGGCAAAGCATCTATTCATTAGCAGATCTATAAACATACATTTTCTAGTTTCTGTTACGTCAGCAGCTTTGCCATGTGGTCACCTTTAGGTTTTGTATTCAAACATTTGCCTGTTCCATGTTTGTTTGGTTTTGATACATTAAATGACCATTTCTTTGACTTATTTTCACAATTTTACCCTCTCTTGCTCTCACTAGAGCAGGCTCTAGCCTTTACAGGGTGACCCCACAGGACAAGTACTGGACTATATAGGTGAATAACTGTTTATGAAGACCATTGACCAATGTCAGTTCTGCCATAAAAAATGCATTGCTAAGAGCCTATATAAAAAGGTGACAGGAGGGCTAAGGCAGCTGTATTGTACAATACAGTTTTCTGCCACAAAGTTTTATGAAAACTATATAGCATCATGCATTCTTGGTGACTTATCTTAAAAACTCATTAAAATATGTATTGCATCCATCAACATGCATTGCCTGCTATTGTTTAATCCTGGTATATTGTGTGAAGACTGGCTTTTCAGATTGCATATTATAAGAATAACTTGCAGTTTCAATTTTAAAATGTAAAAACCAGACAGATGCCAAGATTTGCATCTGTTACGCTATAAAATACAAATTGGAATTGTTCCATTGACAAAGAATTTGTGAATGCATATAACATTGATTTGAGCACCTACTTTTCACTAAAATGAGGTGTCTCTTGGTAGAACTATTATATGAGCCCAAAAGGGAAAATAAAATCACTCAACTTCTCATTCTTTCCAAGTAATTGTTATAGTATCTTCCCACTGCTGTGCCATCACATGGGTGGGTGTCCTTAATACATTACTCCAGAGGGGAGGGAACAATGAAGTACTACATGAATACAATCTGAATTGTCTGAGGTGAAAGGATTAACAATGCTCATAATTCAGAGGCTGTCTGCTTTTTAAACTCATTGGTGGATTTTTACTTCCATCTTCAGGTAGTTCCTTAAATTGCATGTAATGTCTAGACTGACCACTGCAATAAGCCTTAGGAACAATATTTCACTGTAGTAGGATAACACAACAAGATGCAGTAAAGCTACAACCTGGGTGAAAAGAAACATGTTCAAAAATTCATCATGGGTGCATTTTGTTAATGTTGTTGCGTGTGTGTTTTTGTTCTCGAACTGCTGAACCCTCTCAAATAGGTAGTGAGGCATCTTTAAGACCTTGCATAGTTGCTAATGTTACACAGCTGCTGCATGACCTGGATAAATAAAATGCTGCAGAGCCAGCAGTATTAACAGCATACTAGTGATGTAATGTCAGATACAATGGGGACACGGGCCTTACAAGTATAACGTTTGAATGTTACAAATGAAAATGTTATATATATATACACACACATATATATACACACACACACACGCATATATGTGTATGTATGTATGTACATACATATATATTATATTTATTGTATATATTATTATTATAGTATTGTAATATTGTAAGTATTGTTGGCTTGTTGGGATTATACTTGAACAGCTGGTTTAAAAATTCATCCATACATAGTGAAGCCTGAGAACAGTGAAGAGGAGCAATGTATAAAGAGCGGTCGGAAACTGTATCTGAAGGGGTGATGCACAATTAAAAGGGGAGTCACATGAATGACTGCAGAAAGAGCTCAGGCTGCAACACAAACGCAGGCCTCCAGTCAGCCAAGTCACAGCACGAGCCAGGAGGAAATAAACATGCAAGTTTATCTGTGCATCTCTGAGCCAGGCGCCGCTTGACAAAATGATAAAGACTGACAAAGTGCAGCTGCACCGCTCGTGGGGGAAGATAAAGACTCAGTAGTTGAGAGCCAACAGCTTTAACCAGCAGAACCGAACTAATATGCCGCAGTGATTTTAACTTGTAATTGTTTTTGTCAGATTCTGTTGTCGGTGGCAGCACAGAGGGAATGCCGAGTGTGTCTACTGTGTCTTCTAACCAAATGTCTTCTGAATATGACCATCTATAGCCTATTCTGTGTTTGTGTATGGCTTGCAATCAAATATGTATTTTTTTGTTTATGGGTGCTAAATGACTAGTAGCTGCTAATGGTAGCTAAATAGTAGAGCACCAAACACCCATATGGTAAAGGAGCTTTTTATATATTGTGCAGTATTTGTCCAAAGGTGAAACATTGCCAAGTACTGTTCTTAAGTATAATTTGTATCTATACTTTACACAATTATGTAGGTACTACTTACTTTGCAGATTAAGGTGTTACATTCAAAATATATGAGAAGGCCATAAAATATGATGAACAAGTATAAATTAAGTACTTGGACTCTGCGCCACCTGGACCAGTGACAACATTAAAATGCCGCTTGCAGGTTAATACATCAATATCACTGTGAGAGAGACAAGTTGTTATGATGAGAACTTTGATGCATAAAGCAGATTTTCTGGTAATTCAGTTGCTTATTAATAAAAATAAAAATCAACAGAGGATTAATTACTCTAAATTGCCCATGAGTGTTAATATGGTTGTTTGAGATGGATGGTTGGAAGGATGATCTGTTCACCTTGTATAAATAAAGTGTATTACCATTTGTATTACTACTTCTTATACCACTGTGTTTATGGTGTATTTAACATTTACAGATCTTTTTTAATCCTATCCATAGTATATGTAATAAAAGTTCATTTTAAATGCATTCCAAAAGTAAAAATTATGAATGTGATTAAGCCAGCCCCCCGGCAGGTCATTTCAACTGGACCACAAGATAACAAATACTGACAAGAGTCTACTACCCAAAGTAATAAAGCAAAATCCACCACTTTGGAGATGTGGTCACATGCAGCGGTGCAAATAAAGAATAAGCTCAATGAGTCATGAACAGAAGAACACGAGACACACCTTTTTACAATTAGCTGTGGTTGAGTGGTCCATGAAAGACCACGGGGTGGATTGTTGGGGGAGAGCATGGGGGGGATGACAAAGGATGGGGTGATGGATTTATGTGCATGCAAAATATATTAATTAATTGCATCTGCGCCATTTGGAAAAAAAAGATTTGTTCACAAAAACATACTGAGAGCTAAAAGACAAATAATTTTTGTCTAATAAAAAGTAAGGACAAATTGAGAGTGTAAATTGAGAGAGTGGTCGTGTGTTTTCAGGATACTCTACATCAGGGGTTCTCAACCTTTTGTAACTGAAGGCCTACTTCTGAAAAAATGGAGGACCACCTTCCCAAATAAACAACATCCTGGGTGCTTTGTGTTTCAGTGTGCTTTTAGGGTGCTTCAGTGTCTCTGGAGCTTCAATGGTTTTAGCTCCTCATCTGACAGGATTTCATCACATTTAGCACCCTGCTCTTTGCATTGCCATTAGGAATGCATATGAAATGTAGTCATTTTCATATTTCTGCAGGGTTGTCTCCCACATCACCTTTTTGTTTTTAAAAAACTGATCTGTTTCACTGATTTGTGTCTCTGCATCCGAGGGAACGTCAGCTAGCTAACAGCGGCAAAACGTGTTCGTCTCTACCTGATGATCTAGCTGATGCGTCGTGATTTCCTGGTGATATTCAAACGTAGCTGGTCATTGAAATGATGCATTTTAATTTTACGTTTTTCATTTATGTGAATCATTGAGAGCAAAAAAAAAGACAACATTACCGTAAAATGTTTTTTAAAATTTTAATCTAACCATTTGGCATTAACACTGCCCAATAGATGGTACTCAGAGGCCCACCACTGGGCCACGGTCCACTGGTTGAGAATGACTGCTCTACACCATTGTGACCACATAATGCATGTTGCATATTAAGCTGAATGATGCATAACTATGTTGCAGCAGTACAATTCATTCATTTGCATTCATATTTATATTATTTTGTAATACATTAACCAGAACTAATCACATTCATAGCATGGAAAACTAGATCCTCACCCTGTTCAACCAGATGTCGTGCCGAAGGAAATCTCCATTAAGGAGATGTGGAGGACACTCCTGCATCGCTCTGTCTGTCCTGACAACCTGCTGCTGTGTGGCTGTGACAGGTCCAAGTAAATCTGGGCTTGGCCCTCCAGGGTCCCACATAACTAAACTGTTCTGAAGGCAGGCAGGTCCCTGCCATGGCTCTCTTGAGCAGTCGCAGGTCCGTTTGCTGATGTGGGGAGAAAAATACTTAGAGCAAGTAGCCCGAAGCAGCTGTCATGTAATTCAGCTGGTGTCAGATACTGATGGTGGGTGGTGAGCTTTATTTCAGCCATGCTTTTTACAGGGGTGATGAGGCATTACAAAGGGTCTTTGTTCCAACTAAATAGACAGAAAAGAAGTCAGCAGTCCTGCCCACTTAATCAAAAAACTCAACTTTGTTTAAACTCCGCTGAGCTCATGGATCACTACCCAGCACTTTGTGAAGGTGTGCAAGGTGCCTTCTCCCACAACTAAAACATTCAGTATTGTTTTCTTGTCTCATAGACAGCAGCATTTTCGGAGGGAAAAGTTTATTGTGTAATTAGTCAGTTACACAACTAAGAATGTAGTCTCAAAGCTTTAATATAGAAAGACATTCCTGTTTTTTTAGGTGTACTGCCCAGATCCTAAGTAATTGCATTACATGGTGACAACAGAATGCCTGGGACATATACATATACACATACATACATATTTATATTGTGGGAAAATATAATTCATGCACTGTTATGTTACTGTGTGAATATGTGGAGTAGACACTTTTTAAGAAAGTATCCACTATATCAGGGCAAATAGGCCTGGGAGGAAAAGCAAATAAAGCTCAAGAAGTTAGTGGACTTTGATATACTATTATTTTCTGGCAAACAGAATGTCCAAAAGATAAATCTAATGAAGTCAAGGGCAGGGTACAACGAAAAGATCTCAAGGCCATAAATGAGATACCTTGCTTCCGACTCCTCAGAGGAAGGGGTGGTTTTCCCAGAGTGCTACAAGTGTATAAAAGTAAAGACCTGTTCTGTGTGGTGTGGTTCACTTTTGGACTCTATTGGACTCAGTTGATTTCTTTCTTAGTGTTTATGTTTATGATGGTGTGGTGAGGATCCGTGGAGCATCTGTCCCTTCTTCGCGATTTTCTCCCACAATATACACATACA
>JAVQJD010095997.1:0-30716 GCA_036023655.1 Nannoperca australis | reverse complement strand
CGGACGTCCCCACGAAGCTTCCCCAAACCATCAGCAATATTCAAACATTCGACATGTACCTCTGTTCAATAAATCTTTAAACGTATCATATGGAGGGTGTGTTCCTTGCTAGTGAATGTTAGTTTGAAATACAGAATCAATACATAAATGCAAACATCTTCTGTATCGTTCGTTCTTCTATCTTAAGAACTTTCCATCTTGAAAAATAGTTCAGAATTCCTAGAATTTACGCTCATAATGGAGAACAATTTACGTTCAGTGCCAGTGCAGGAGGTAGTGTGCCCTTTAAGTTATTGGGTCGAGAATGAGTGTGGAAAAAGTCTGACTTTCATGCAAGAGACTAGCATTTCCGTCCTGCCACAACCCAACAGTTACTGTGCGCTTTTTGAACCATAATATGTTAACTGTTGTTTATGTGCCTTATACTTAAAGCGTAACTCTGCAGGAATAAGTGGAAATGCAAGTCAGAGTTGGAGAGAAGAGTTTACATAAAGGAACTGTGAGCAAGAATGTACCGTAATCATCATCTTTCCTTAACCTAAGTGTTTAAGTTACTGATATGGCAATCCCTATTTATTTTAGCCAGAGTATACCTATCTTCCACAACAACAACAACCAGAGTTTTCCTTGAGCGATACTTTCTGGTTCAACAAACTCTTTAACAAAATGGTTTATCTCAGTAGGGATCCTTTCCGTAATGTTTCAGACACTTCGAATAGCAATCTGAGCCTGTCAGTGGCAGAAACAAGCTCTGCCCACAAGGATTACATAGCAGCCCATTTGCGTATGCTGGCAGAGGTGATCTACTGGATCAATTCCAAATCCTTTGGTTTGTCATTCAAACCCCCAAATTTGTAAATATGGCCCAGATTTATAAATAGCTATTACTTTTTAACCATTCTGTATCTGCCATGCACAGATAATGTAGAAAGAGAGTTGTTAGTTGTTAATGTTGTTACTGAAGGCAATCCAGGATTTTCAACATTCTCCAGAGGAAAAGGGTTGTGAAAAGGCCACTGCAGTGTTCATTCTACAAGTGTTCTGTGCTTTTTACCAGCCTAAATGTATAGACTAACAATGATCTTTCATTCTTGCTTTTAAGCCAGCTAACTGTTAAACACTGTGATGCACCGTGTTTGCAAATGGAGATGTCTGTGAGAAACAGTTCACAATTTGTAATCACCGCTCATTTTTTATTTTTAACTCATACCACAACCGTGACATCAAATCCTTTTTGGGGGGGCGGAGTGCGGGGCAAATTTAATTATTGGAAGGCTGAGGTGACCAAGCTATGTTCAATAAAATAGCTCAGTTTCATCATACAAAACATTTTATTATTTTATTATTAAACATTATCTCAATTTACTATCACAAGTTATTTAAAACACATTACAAGTACATACAGTTTTATTTGTAGTTTAACGTGATATCGTACTGTGTGGTCCTTTGTGTCTGTTGCAGTATAACTGGAAATATGTTGGCATAGCATCACAGCATCATCTTAAAGTCAAGTGCGCCACAGTATATTAAAATATCTGAGAGTACAAACAAACATAGTGCTGCACACTTAACAGGTAGGCTTACATTCAACATGTTGTGTTATCCCTTCTAAAGTTCCAACCTCGTCTGAAGCCCAGTTTCCATTCCTACGGAGGAGCTGGATTCCCTGCTGGGCTCTCCTGGGAGGCGTTCTACCGTGTTCATGCCTCCTTAAGGTAACAGCTTTTCCAAAACCATGGCTTTGTCCTTTGAAACACCTCCTACTTAAACTACAGGGCTCCACACACATCACACACATATAGTGCAGCACAATAATATCCATTTATTTAGATTAAAAGCCAATTTTGCAATAATGGATGTCTACTGTTTCTTTCTTTTTTTTGAGTCAAGTGTAATTTTCTTTGTCTTTGCCTTATGTCAAAATATGACACGAGATAGATATTAAACTGCATGCAATGGACATAAATATCTTATTGTCATATCAGAAAACACTGATATGTGTGTTTTAACACTGATATGACACTAAGTGACACTTTTTACAGTGTACTTCCCAGGCCCAGCCCTGGTGCAATCCATTGCCAGGCAAGTAATGTGGCACAGCCTATGAACACGCAAACACTTTCACATAAACAGTACTGTGCATGCACGTGTGTGTGTAAAGTTGAAAGCAGCACTTATGGCACGATAATTAACTTGGACTCTTTCTCCGTCGCAGTGCACCCCTCCCGCCTCTCATTAATCACTAACACTGTTTGTCTTTCTAACTCTTGGATGAACCACGCTCTGAAAATATGTTCAGAAGTCGCCAACAACTTTTTAGCTATCCCAGACTGGCAGATGCTGACCATTTGGAGCAACAAAAACAGAAAAACAAACATGGAACCCCTCTTGTAATCCCTTCATTACAGCTCCTGCTTTCAACCCAAATACTCTTGAACTCTCTCGCACAAATCAATCTTTGTTTTGGTGTGTGAAAAAAAAAGCATATTGTTATCTGGAGATCAACTTACCTGTCTTGTTGTAGCGGTGATCCTCATGGCTAGTCAAGCGGGAGGTGGAAGGTGAAGGCGATGGCATTAATGCCTCTTTGTGTCACAGGGTCAGAAGGGTAGCTTCTAACCCACTGCTTCTTATTGCTTCTTTGGTGTCAGACCATGTTAGCCCATTTTCACTGCACCTGCGTGCTGAAATATTATGCCCTCCAACACAACGGGCCAAATAATTCTGATTTCTCCACAATGGCATTACAGTACATATGGCTGCACTTTGACAATTTTGAACAGTGACGGGGGCGGGGGAGACACGACATTTATTCCACAAAGACAGAAGTGCTCCAAAACAATGTCTTGGTGTAGAGTGGAAGACAATATGAGAGGGAAACTGACACACGCTCTGTTTAATGCATTGAAACTTAAAAGAAAAGTAACAACAAAGCATTTCCTACACTCCCGACTAATCGATGAAAGATGTAAACACTGGGATTTTAAATTTCACTACCTTTTTTAATTTACTTGAGACACAAGCTTCAATTCAAACATCAATTGCCACCTGTTATCAGTTTACTCATTACTGCTTTCATATTAAAAGCCCTATGAGTGTCGATTTGAAGCTAGTGGTTCAATAGTTTTATGGAGCCAGGTGTTTATGCAGATGGTGAGGAAAGTGGTGGTTTTTAGCTTAAATGTGGATGTTAAAGGAGTCGTCCAGTGACTTACTGTGCACTTCCGGCCACCAATCAGGAACTGGAACTTTTTCCAAAAAAGACAATATTCCTACTAAACTTCATACATGGCTAATGAAAAAGAATCTTCCACTAATACACCTGTATGTTAAAATATGGAAATGTGGAACGGCTGGAGCCGACTGAGCCATTTTGCTTCTCACTCAACCCAGCCTCCCTCTTTCATTGGTTCAGTCACCTTCTGGAAACAGTTGGCAGTGCAATATTTGTGCATATTCAAAAACCTGTTGATATCCACGTCTTTCATAATGTTTAAAAGTAGCTGTGTTTCTCCTTTCCACCAGAAATGTGGACTATTCTTTTGTGCATGCATCTCTCCCCCAGCCTTCAAACTGTTGGCTAGTTTATTCCCAACGCACAGAGCTGACAGTAAACAGGCGAAAAGGCTGTTGCTAACTGCGGTAAAAGCCCCAACTAAGACGCATTTTCCCAAAGCGCTGTATACATGTCCAAAGAATGCTCCTAAAACACAGATAATATCGGGTGTAGCATTTTCTTGACTCAATCAGAAAAATTGTGGAAAATGAGTGTGCATGTAAACGTAGTCAGTGAAGGCAAAGTTCTCCTTTAAGGGTTATGGAAGATATGTGATTTGGGTAAAAAAAAAAAAAAAGACTATGGGTCTACAGCCATGGTAGCTCTGTAAGACTGTACTGCCTAATATGTTTCAACTAGGTTGCTTAACGCATTTGAACAAATGATGGGTTCTGTCATTTTTCGGGTCAGGACAGTATCCACTTGAATTATATATTCTACGACGTAGGAGCCAGCGTATTTTAAATAAGCTTCATGTCACCTTACATGAGGAATTTAATTCGAAGATTCTACTGGAATTCTTCCCCCCTCTCTTCAGCTCAGTCCGTGGAACCTTCTTTTTCCTCTCTCTCTCCATTGTGCACATTTTTAGCTCTCGTCTCTCTCCCTCTCTGTCTGTCTCCAGTCATCCCTGGTAGCCCTCTGTCATCCACTGGCCAAGCTGGGAGTGAAGCCAGGCTGGCTGAGCCTGGCATCTTGCATGGGCCGCCAGGCTGGGCTTGAATGGAGAGGCAGAAAGGACCTTGGCTAAACTGGCACATGCATCACAAGGTGTGGGTAACGGCTCCCTTATGCCAAGCACTATATCCCTCTAATATAACTAATTCATCTGAGAGAAGGGGGCTGGTCTGGGGGTAGAGAGAGAAAGCAAGGGAGACAATTAGAGACAGACAAGCTCTCCGATCAACAATCACTGGACCCTTGAATGGCTCTGTCACTTTGTTCCAACCAAGGGGAGCAGGCTCAGTGCTGAGCATGTGGTGGTGTTAGTAGATAATTTATAAAATTGTATATTTATTCTCTGTTATGCCCCCCAAATTGGCCATCACACACTCGCTTCCTTTCAAACAACTAGAGTCTGTTCTTTCGGCTGTTGCTGTCCAATGGCTCTTAGTACAATTTCCCATCATGTTTCATATCTGCTGGTTTATTATGAAAGAATGTTCATTATCTCTTAGGAAATGGAATCCAGAAATGAGGGTAGAATGTGTTATTCTTGGATAATTCTGTTTTAATTTGATATTTAAAGAGGTTTGATTTAGTATATCACTTCAATAAAGTTGAGGGCCATGCAAGAGACACAGAAAAGAGATAATTGGACTTATACTCCTTAGTATGGCACACGATAGACTTTATCACAGGCCTAAAACCAAGACCCAAACCTGGCCCGTACCCCTGTCTTTCAGAACCCGCCTGGTACTCCAGAATTTGAGACCTGAGCCCATCCTGAGACAGAGGCTATATTTCGTCAAAGATAGAGATTTGTACTTGCTTTGTAAAGGCCTTCACACTCATGAACAATAACTAATCTGACAATGGCAACCGACCAGCACTGGCTAATGCGCGGTGGCCAACCAGAACAAAACACATATAACTTCTACTATCCGATAAGCCAAAGGTTTAGTAGCAATACACACATTGTGAAAACAAGTGTTTTTCATTAGACCTTCCCAAACAGGTAAATCAACATGTCTTTCAAATTCCATGCCTGCAGTTTCTTAACGAAGGCTGTTTGTTGGAAATTTCAAGTGTGGAGCTCAAGCAAAGATAACCCAGATGACATCATCAGGGGTTTTTCGCTCAGACTTTAGAAAATGTCCCTTGAGAGCTAAAGAAGACTTTAAACCACTGTTTTCACAGGCTGAGTCGCACTGCTCATTACCAGCAAACACAAACTTCCTGTCCAAAAGCAGTGGAGTTCCCCATTAAAGTGCCCAACATTAACCAAACCTTAACCATAGCAGTGGAAGATCAGAATATATTCTAATAAATTATTATTATATAAATATTTTTGGGGCAACTGATATGAGTCATTTTGGAAGGCACTCACAAACCACCTTTTTGTTGTTTAGGCATGAGTCTGTGGATCCAACCGAGAAAGGTTTTGGGGAAACACCAACATAAACCTGACCCAACTCTCACCTAACTTCCACCAAAATATTTCATCCCACCCGGCTGCAAAATCTGACCCAAATAACCAAATAGGTGCGAAGGGAAAGGAGTTGCAGTATCTGGAGTGACTAATGTTGGTGTAATTTCTACTTTTTGCTTTTTTTTTTTACATTTTCACTCATCCTGCAAAGCACTTATTATGATTATCATAAAACAGCCTGTGGACAGAGATGATTGCACAGCTCAGAGACAGAACAACAGTCAGAGAAGGAGAGAATAGAGTGCAGTATCTCACGTCTGGTAGTGTGTCAGCCCAGCCAACGCCTCCCCACTTACCCCAGACCACATACCAGTCTGGCTAGCAGTCTGTGCCAAGGAGCCCATGCTACTGCATTAAGACTTATCCCTCAAAACTCTGCATGTGTGTCTGTGAGTGCATGAGTGACATTTAGACTCCTCCATTGCCATTTATGTTGGCATCACCGTGTATACCACAGAGGCACAGAGCCTGAGCCAAGTGTTGCTGATGACTCTCTTTATCCATTGCAGTATGCAGGGTTGGTAAAATCATACATACACACACAGACACAAACACACATGCACGCACAGTGCAGCGATTAAGAATAGCCAACTGGCGCAGATGGCTGTAAAAATATATTTGGAGCCATAAGCCTTGAGGACACTGTAATGAAAACTACCCAAGGAAGAAGCTCAGAATACTAGAGAAGAAATGGTGCAGTAAGACAGCAATTAATAACCAGTATATTATTATAAGAGTTGGATTTCTTCAGTTTATGAACTCTATTAAAAATACTCTTCACAATACACTCCAAAGAGTGGGGAATTACAGAGTTTTATTCATTTGTTGAAAATTCCTTCATTCTTTCATTATTCATGTGATCATTGTTACATTAATATGTAATGAAGTACAGTAGTTGAAATTGGCAAACTATGAATAAATACGTTTTCCATATTCTGTTACACCTGGTACATTTATTTATTGTACACCAAAAGACATCCCATGTATACGAGTGAATCACAATGGTGTCTGTATTTATTTTTTTATTTATTTTTTTACATACAATGCTTTTTTGAAATATATATATATATTTATATATATATGCCTGCCTATATATACACCATGGGTATGGGTATGGTAAGGCCAGTATGTATATGTATGTACAGCAAGTGCATGTGTATACTAATATAAAAAGTGCTTACCTATGAATCTTAAATATACTTTTCTTTTCTTATACCTTTTATCAAATTTACAGTTTTTTTGTAAAGTTATTGTGGATGCTGTTTTAAATGAGGGAAACGTCTTTGTCTTTATCATTCCAACATTGTAGTATAACTACAAATATTATTATATTAATAACTATTTATAAATCATCAATCTATATACACGCAGGGCCAGTCAAGAACTGGAATATGTACATTGACATAGACATAATAGTGTGTGTATGGGTGTATGTAAGTAAATGTACAGTTGGAATGATAAAGACCAAGAAACAAAACTGAATTCATGCATTCACCTTGAGAGACTTTAGACTATTTGACATGGAGCCCATTTGCATTGCTAGACTTGATATTAGTTCAGTTCCATAATTAATAAAACCTTTTTTTACAACAATACACTTTAAAAAAAATTCAAAATAAATTTTGACTCAAAGTTTTTGGTGTTTTATTGAGTTGGGTATTTGGCTGTAGTGTGTGTGTGTGTGTGTGTGTGATGGAAAGAGAACATAGCAAAAGTAGTGTAGTGCCACAGGGCACCTTAACACCCAGGCCAAATCCAAAGTGAAACAATAATTCCACTCTACTTCTGTTCTGTCATGTTGAGAAATGTAATTTAAGGCCAGTGAGTTCTGACCCCAAGGCTCTACTGTACACCATGCTTCCTCCATGAGCTCAGTGTGTGTGTGTGTGTGTGTGTGTGTGTGAAGGCCAGGCAGACCCCAGGTTATTCTCTGTCCCAATGGTGATTTTAGACAGCTGTGTCCCTTACTTCCTCTGCCCTGGAGACACACAGAACACACACACACACACACGTAAACATGCTCAGTTTAAAAATGAAAATGACAGGCTTGAATTCTCACCTGCGTGACATGGCAAAAACCATAATCGTCTCTGACTTTTCCCATATTGTCAAAATTAAATTAAAAGAAGCTACTTTTTTCATTTGTTCTGTTGCATACATTTACCAGAGACCTTGAAGGGAAAGGGAGAGCGGAAAAGTACAGTGAAATTGGTCAAAGCATATGATGCATAACTGCGTTAAAGGTGAGGAGCAGCAAGAACTGGCCCAATGGTTTTCTTTGTTAATTAAAGTTTGTATATTGTAAACATTTAAATAAACCTTTCTAATTAAGATATGGTTATTTCATATGGAAAGATAAATGTTGTATATGTTATTTTCTTATCCACTGTGTCTGAGACAATCCTGGAAGCTTCCCATTGAAGAGTTTCAAGAAGCGACTGTGTACTGCTCTTTATAAGAGGTGAAGAAGTTCAACCACTGAGCCCCCCATGACTAATCTTGACATTTCATCAGTTTGAATTATACTAACTACCTGTCTAGCCACCAAACAACAAAAGCGAGGGCAGTTAATTTCAAACCTTAAGCAATGGGGCTCTACGCGACATGTCTGTGCTTATATAGAAGAGAAAGATGCTGCTATATGTGCAAATATGTTTTCTGTCTCTATGTAGACAGACATCAAGAGGAACGACTACTTGCAGATGCACCGGTAGGGTTAGGCTTATTCTCCCTTTTGGTGACTGACATAGAACACCTCACTTGCAAAGAGGTGTACTTTATATTGATACAGCAAATACGCCTTTTTTTCTAGAACAGATGTGGATGTTAGCATAAGAACAATGAACATGTAAATGTAATGTAATTAGTGACTAATACATTGTAGATATACAGCATACAGTATATAAACTGAGCTGAATATGAGGGGATGGAGTGTGCAATTCTGGTAATTGACACTATTCTGTTTGTATCATTCACTATTTATTGTGTGTGTGTGTGTGTGTGTGTTTGTGTGTGTGTGTGTATGTGTGTGTGTGTGTGTAAATGCTATCTCTGGATCTCTATATCTCTTTCTGTCTGCCTGTTTGTGTGTGTGTGTGTGTGTTTGATCCAGACAGGGGACTCTCTGTGTGATCGGGGGCCAGGCAGGGTCTTGCAATGGTTAGCAAGGTCACGGCAAGCCAAGTTACTGCCTAATTAGATTACTGCACACATCCTGCTTAGAGGCTAAACACACACACACACACACACACACACACACACATAAATACAGGCAAATTTGCACATGTACACACAGTCAGTGGTACAAACATGCACAGAGAAACAGAACCGCTTACGACCACACACACACACACACACACACTTCCTCCTTTATCTTGCTCTGTATGTGTGTGTGACGGCAGGAAGAGAGCGGCCCGGACTGCAGCTGACCATTTAAAGGCCTTGACCAGTATATAGCTTCGGAACATCTGCAGGTCACACACACACACACACACACACACACATACACACTTACACAGCCAACTGACATTTCCTGTCCATATTACAAAGAAGAACAAGCCTTGATCTTCTTATACATGCATTCATCATGTTTTCTCTGCCTGTCCTTCATACTGAGCAATGCTTTTGATTCCATAATGCTTCATGTTCTTTTTTTGCAATAGCTAACCAGAAGTAATATTTTTCAGCTGTGACTAGTTAAACACTAATAAACATACTTTTAACAAGAATAAAGAAATATGTTTGGGACAATAGGGAGAGGCCACAGAGCAGGGAGGTACAACAGCGGCAATGTAAGAAAAGACAAAAATACATTAACATGAGGCAGTCGACACCTGCTCAAGAGCACGGTGGCAACCAATGTTGCTTTTTCCCACGGACTCCATCTGGGAGGGCTGAGATGTGACAGAGCTGTTCCACTTTCCCATATCCTTGAGGATATGCTTGACGTCAATTTTGTCAGCTACACCTACAAGCGTGACAGCCAATGTAGTACTTGCATAACGTTGGTTACGTATTGTAACCCAAGATTCTATGAGTATAGGCGCAGCCCTCAAAGATTTGGGCCTCGCTGGCTACCTGATTGGCTGAAGGAAAGCTGTTTTGGGAGCCGATCGTCCGGTCTCAGTCCAATATATACTGTGTGACCGTTGATGAGGCCCATACCGCAGGTGGGCGTGGACTTACATTTTTCAGTGCTGCGCATATGCACAAAGGGATAAAACCACTAGCGATACTCTTAGAGAGCGAAGCCTATACTCATATCACACTGATATGCTGTTTCTTCTGCATTCTCTTGTAAAATGAATATCTTGTAAATTTGGCAGAAATCTCCTTGTATTGCTTATATCTTGTCTGCCTGGATCCACACTTCACGCTAACTTCCATGGGTATTAGTTTGTTTCCCTTCCTGTGGTTATTATATGTGGATTTGAGATCTTTCATCTATCTACAACTCAATTTAATACAACCTTTCATGAAACATAAGGGCCAACCTTTTACAGGACTTGCATCATTCTCCCTCATTCATGATAATCTCAGGTAGAGCAGCAGAGGCAGAGCACCAAGAGATTTTAATAACCCACCAGTTTCTTTCCTGCAATCGTCAAGCTCCTGTCTCGCCTTGCCTTCTTCCGTCATCCCTCCTTCTGCCACGTGCAAGACGACCGATCCTTAATTGTTGCTGTAATCAGTGTGATTCATATTGCCTCATTAATATGCCTCTTGTTCACACAGTCTTCCCACATGTCTCCCTCCTCACTAATGCATCCTTCCCATCCTGCACCGCTCCTCTCTCCATCTCCACACTTGCATTTATTATCTCTCAATCCACTGTCCCTTTTCCCCTCTTTTCTCCCATTTTCGTCTATTTAGTTCACCCACTTACATGACCCCCTCCCTCCCTCTTCTTGTTCACTGATCACACATAAATTAACATTGAAGGCTTCCATAATTGCTTATGTAAAAACTCACACTAATGCACACTGTGCTCCCTATTTAACGGGTCTAATTTTATCCCCCCGCACCGTATCACCCGCCCCACTAATACACATGGTTTTTATGTTAAATGATTGATGTCTCACCATACCGCATTTTCCACTTCATTAATAAAAAATTGTGTCTTTATTTATTAATGGGTAATATACATATACATGTATTTATGATTCAATTAGGGCAGCGATGGAACAGCAGTCTGGATCTATAAGAGGGAATTTACTGTGTAAGCTTGAAGATCTAAGTGCTTGGTAATGTATCTGTATTGGAGCATCGCTCCTCTTGCCCTGGAAGACTTAAATCTCTGCACAGTACAGATATATGGAATAAGTACATTGTTAAGTAAGGGAGTCAAAGAGATCATAATGTAGATCTTTATAATAACAGAGTATAAATAAAGTATAAACAGATTACACCTTTAGCTTAGATTCTGTTGGGTTTTTATTGGTGCTCGTAGTGATTGGCAGTAGGTGAGGAAATGAAACAAAGGGGTCGGGGAGACCATGGAGGTCGTGTTCAAAGATGCCGCCACATTCATTAGTATGAAAGTTGCTGACTGGATGAATAGGCTAACATATTTTGGACTGCAGGCAAATCATATTCGTTTCTCAAATCAGATCTTTGAATTTGACTGGATTTGTGTGTCCAGACATCACCAGCCTATCTGCATGGGTTGCCGTGGTAATGACGTAGGCGTTGGTAACTACGTAACGTGGCGACACACACAGCTTTTAAATACGGAGGCATGAGAAATATTTGTCCATCATCTTGCCCTCCAAACAACTAGTCAGCACTGGAGGCTGGTATAAAGCGGCTCTGGTCACTCTGATCTCACGTTGCAAGTGACACACAAAAAGACACAAAAACACACTTTGAAATCAAAATTGAGCGGCCAGAGCCTGTGGACTGAGACGCGTCTGTAGAAATCAGATTAGAATTGCATTCCAAACCAGCTTCAAATGTGGCCTGGATGCGATTTGCAAAAATCACATTCATGTGGTTTTTTTCACTGTCCAGACTTCAAAATCAATGTAGATATGACAAAAATGGATATGGGCTGGCAGTCTGAACAAGGCCAAAGCCTCCTCTTCCTCATGCTCAGTAGAAACCTTCTCCAGTCAAGCCAGTTAGGAGCATTCAGATCCCAGACTTCCTGTTGGCTCCATGCACACATACATAGGATAAAATCTTTTACAGGCTCTTCTAGATTATCCAAAATTTCTTTTTTGGGGGGGGGTTGTGTTTATTTGCAGTAGCTTTCTACTTTTCTTTTTTAATGGACGTGGGAGGCATGTTTTTTTGGCTAGCGTGTGTCATGTGATGCTGCACTACTGAATGTGGCCTCTACGCCAAAATCACCTCAAGAGATGCGTTTGTCATCTGCTAAGCTAGCTTGTTAAAAATGTATTAACATGTTATTTTGGGTTATTTTCATTTATTATAAAGGGGTCTTTTTTGTTTCCAAGGTATCTAATTTGTATTATTTGGGTTTTCATTTCAAATTAGGATGACCTTGTATTATTTGTAAATCCCCAAAATATTTACAGTAAATATTATTTTTAATCATATCTTTGTATAGCTTTTTTGTATATATTTTTTTAGCTTAATTGTACTGTGATTGATAATGAATGGTCGTAATCGGTTTCTGAATTTAAAGCTCTTTTTCGTTTTTGCCACTGGCAGCAATGTATTTATCTATAGCACTTGTGATTCATCACCAGCACTCATACGACATCTTGTTGTTTTCGTCCTTGATTCTATGCACTTTATGTAAAGCTCTTATTTGGAAGTCGCTTTGGACAAAAGCGTCTGCCAAATGCCTAAATGTAATGTAATGTAATGTAAATGTAATTGTCATTATTACTTATAGCTGCAGCACTGTCCTCTGTGTGCCACTATAGATGATTCATTATATTTGGGTTAATCTTTCCATTGTGATTTGAAGGAATAAAAGGAAAATGTTCCCTGCTTGAACCTGAAGAAAATCTTGGCTGCACCTGTTCACTATATGTAATAACAGGTCAGTAAGAGTGAAACAGCCAGGATTATATAAACGTTGGCAGTGGAATATGGACTAAACACCATTTTATAGCCTCTGTGACAACAAGTCCAGTCTTCCATATAGCCTCCATAAAATGTCACTGCAATTTATGCCAAGATGCAGGGCAAATGTATCAATCCTATTTAGATGTTTTACATGGGAACATGTGATGAAATATGAATTAAGTGATGTGACAACATATAGTGTGAGATGATTTTGCTATACCATTTATTCTACAGTAATTTTGCCTTTAATATCACTGGTTTAATGAGAGCATTGTAGGTAATGTTGCAAAGGCTTTGTCAAGACATCTTAATAACAATATGGGATTTATTTAGCCCCACTTGATTAGCAAGAAACAGACATTCCCATCTAGTTATTATCTTTATGGAAACTTAACGTCTTACAATTTGATATTAATTTTGTTTTAAATAATTTGTTTTATATTCATATCTTTCAAATGCATTATCATTTTTCATGTATACCATATATCAGGTCAATATCTTTTGTGTATACAATTCAAAGTGGAAAATCTTCCTCATCATTTCAGGTCTTTGTAAAACTTATTCATCTAATCCTCATACTCCCAATTTTAAAAGCAGATGTCAATTTTGGGACAAAAAGCTTCAGTCAAGTCAGACAGTTTCCAACAGCCTTCAAAGAATATACGGGAAGTCCCAGAAATTTTTACATCCTGTTATATCCACCTGCATGTCACCTGTAGTTTGCAAACCACATTCAGATAGTTATGTTGAAATAAACTTTATTATTATTGTCAACCACAAAATTGGATGTTTGTGGTCAAAACTAAGAACCAATCAGATCTTTTGATCAGGTGACAGCCATGCATTTCCTTTCATGCCGGGCTCTTGCTGCAACGAGGTTATCAAGTCAGACACAAATTTAACAGGCATGCATTGTGCAGTGATCGCCAGTGATTGATTCTGCGCAGGCCTAGCCAGTTTTCAACTTGGACTATAGTGGTGTGGGTGTCTGCCTTTGATACTGATGGTGTTTGAGTTCAGTGTTCACCCTTAGTATAAAGCATCACTGTCATGGTTTAATGCAGAGAGAAAAATGTATCCCACACTATAAATAGGTGAAAAAATCTTCCCCCACATCATTAGAGATTAGCACGAGCTACACTAGTAATCAAAGATAAGCACATGGATGAACACAGGTCATTCTAATCCTGAGGCTACATCAACACTACTTTAAAACGCTGTTTTAAAACACAAATGATCTCCATGCACACAAGCAGTTTATCATAGTTTCAGAAATAATCTCCATCCATACTACAAGCCTGGAATCACATACCATGCGACCATTCTCATGCACTGGGCATGCAAGTGCTGGTGTAAACAAAAAGCAGACTGTCTACTCTGTTGTTAGAGAATGGAGAAAAGTAAGTATCAAGTACCAAGTACCAAGAGGAACTCTTACTGAAACCTATAAATTATAAATTATAAATGTTGAATTAACCGATGGTAGTCAAGGTTGATGGTCTTTGTTTTCGCCCGGGAAAAGGCTCCCATGATAGGGGTGTGAGGAATAAGGGAAGGACACGTTGTGGCTAATAAAACCCAATCAGGAAGCGAACGTGGGTGTCTGCATCATCATTTTCGAATGTGTCTGTTTTTACCCACCCTCACTAAAACACAATCCCAGTGTTTTCAAACTAAAATGGGATCAGCTGCGTTTAAAAAAAAATCTCAGTTTTAGTGTTTATAAAAATGCCGGAGTAGAGTGGACACTAGGTATAAAAGTAGCAAAAGTCATCCTTTTAACATAGTAGTTTGGATGTAGTTTGAGGCTGAATGATGAGTCGGGAAGTGAACTGCTCACAGTTACAACACAAGAACCTGTCATAAACACTGATTGTATGACCTAAGGTTATATTATGTCTTAGTGTGAGCACTTTCATCATTTCTTTTTACAATTTGCCTTCATGCAGGCACATAATTTAAGTTAGCCTTAAGTCCTTAACAGCCCTGTGACTAAAATATTCTGTAATTTTGCTTAACTCTGAGTCTTGTTATTGAGTGTATATATGACAGAAGATGTAATATACACAGCCAAGAAGCAAGAAAGAGATTTAAAAACAAAAAATCATATGCAGGCATTCAGATGCAGCTCATGTGAGTACAGATGGCATTGGCATGTGCACTGCTAAGGTTAAGGACTCCATCTCCTATGGGCCACTCATAAAAATGTAAGCACTCTTGCTCCTTGTAAAGCACTTTGAATAAAAGCATCCACCCAATGGTGTGTTAAGATATAATGTCCTTATATTTATAATGACCCATTAGCTGCTTGAATCAAATCTCTTACTTCACCCTTTCCTCCATCTTCTCTACAACACTATCTTCACACATCTACGTGATATTTTCTTCCACAGTTTTATTCTTGTTCACCTCTTCTCTTGTACCATCTGTCTCTTTCTATTAATTCCTTCCTCTTTATGTCACCTTTAAGGCAAGGAGTGCGCCATAGATGAGTGGGTCGAAAAGTTTGTCTTCAGAGAAAGCCAATTTACTCCCAACATTAGAGATACTGCAGTGCCTTCTACAATATACCAAGAAGGTGTCAGAGCTGTCCTTTGAAAACAATAAGAAGACATTCTCTAGTGGCAGACATTTTTTAAAGAGAAGAAAAGGAAAATGCCATAAAAATAACAACATTTATTTTGGGTGGGAATTTAACGCAGCAATTTATTTGAACAGATGGGAAGACATTCACCCAGAACCAAACAAGCCATTGAGGAGATTCTTTGGCTCACTGGTAAGGTTTCCACTGTAATTGAAATCTCTGGGGTTCTTCTAAGTCACAGCATGATAAAGCTCCACCACAGGCAACAACACAGGGGGTCACTATAGAAGCTGACATGTATCTTTCTTTAAATTTATTTTTTTAAATGAGTGTCATAGGGTGTTTGTATATTGTGTGTGTGTGTGTGTGTGTCTGTGTGAGGGAACATGAAAATAGGGAGAAAATTGAAACCGTGAACAGAAATGTTGCTTTTAACAGTGTATTTTTTTCACTTAGTGTGCTGTATGTGAAGTTAGAGGGTGATTGTAAGTCAGTGCTCTATTTCCTGAGGTATTTGTTGTGTCCGGCAGGCGATGGCAGTGAGTGTGCGTGTGAAGGGAATGGAGCGCAGCAGGTTACATATGTTGGCGATCACAGGAAGCTGCTACTGGAGCCAGCTACTCCACCTTGGACATTCCCTGCAGCTTCCTCCTCATTGACCTTTAACTGTACATCACTGAAACTCAGATATTTTCTCTCTCTCTCTCTCTCTCTCTCTCTCACTCTCAAACATCCATTCAATTTGCTTTGTAGGCATGAACATAACAATTATAATATTGCCGCATCAGGTAATAATGATATTAAAACAATGATAATAAGGATAATAATAAACAATTTAAATAGGCACAATTCATAAAATCAAGAAAATAACAGATCATTCACTGCCAGACCAAAGCTACCTGATGTACTGATTTTGAGCCTCAGGTAATCAAAGTGTAGGGTGTGATCTAAGTGGGTGTTTACTAATTTGAACTGGGATTTGCTTTCCTGCTTTCTTTTGGGAGCTCATGATTTTAGATTTGTTAAAGTTGTGTTCCATAAGGAATGCCAGCATCCGGGCATCGTTACTGCTGCAGATTACTGCTCACACAAACGTCTCAGTAGTAATTAGGGTCAAATTTATCTCTTATTTTTGACTGTTGATTTATTTTATTCCATGACTCCCATACACAGACTTAAATCCATTTTGGTCTCTCAGCCCTTTAATGCTGAAGACCTACATTTCATTTGCTGCTTCAGGGAATTACTCTGTGAGTGTCTTTAATGGTCATCACTTCCTCCGGCTCTTCTTTCTCCAGCACTTTTTCATCTATCAGGCTTGTCTGTCTGTAATTACCCTCAAGTAAAAGACCAAAGATGCCCTTCAGAACCCTCCTGTCTACGTGCCTACATTTCTAAAAAGTCCCCAGTATGGATTTCATCCTGCTTTCAAAGCCAAACATTTGGCAATGCAGTCACATCTCTAGTGTGTCTGGGAAAAAAAATGTTGGTTTTAAAAGGCAGCCTTTTATGAAGCAAGGATGTCAGCTAAATGTCAGATTGTTGCCTTGTTGTCCTTTTATATTATCTGACTCGCTCATCAGCCGAACTCTGTCAGAAATTCTAATTTAATGCTGAATCGTGCAATCAGCTGCAGCATGTTTTAGCTGACTGCGAAGTAAAGGCAGGGAAGATATCACCTTGGTGCTGTCCTAGAGTTGTGGTATATGTGTGTGTGTGTGTGTGTGTTTTCTGACTTTGAGTATGTGAGTGAGAAAGCACCCATGAGTATGTGCACATTCCAGTTTTAATGCCATCATCATCGCCAAGGTCAGGGGACAAAGGCATTTGGGCCATGTGCCAGGACAAGCTGTGACATGAGGAGGACAGCTCCATAAAGTATCTTTGATATGTTTTATCATAACTTTGCTACAGGCTCTTCAGCACTAAAGCTACAGGACTTGATAGTAGCTCTTCTTGGGCCCATCATTTCAAGTCCAACCTTTTGAGTACTGAATGAAAAATGCACTGTATTTTTTCTCATTTGTAAGATGATTGATGGAAAGCCTTATGATTTAGGCCACCGCTTTATAGCCATGGGAAATTGAGCTCAGTGGCTCATGAATGAGTCTAAATCTAAACATTTACATACCGTAATATGCTTAGGTTGCTTTCACAGCTGTAGTCCAGATCACTTAACTGAACTATAAGTGATAAACTCTGCTGGTCAAGTCTTGTACGGAAACTTTTATAAAGTATATCTTTTTGGTTTATACTTATTTACTTTAGACAATCATTGTGGTTATTTTAGTAACCATATTTTAAGCTCACAGGAGATCAATATCTGTAATACCTATTTCTTACTTAAAAAAACACTAGTTTATTAGGAACACTTACTTACTAAAACTAAGAGTCTAATACAACAACCCCTGCAATAAAGTTTATCATCCGGAAGGTTCATTTTGGTTTAAATTGTTTTAGAGACGTGTTGATTCAACTTTATGATCACTTTTGAGGTTGAAGTTTGTGCTGCTGTTGAATTGCATTGTGTCATGCTGAGAGGTGTTTCTCATATTCTGTCCATCACATTTATATCAGTGAGGGAACACGAAATATTAGAAACACCTCTTAGTGAAACACATTGCAATTTAACAGCACCACAAACTGCAGCCTTCAAATTACCATAAAGTTTAAGCAACACCACCTGTCATTCATTTGTTTTAGCTCATAAAATGGCAACTGAGTGTGGAAAACATTTTCTATCTATGTCCAAACTAAAGAAAAACATATATATATTGTTTACTTTTAATTCTCAGGAATTTCGTGTTCACATTGATTTATTACAAATGAACAAGACCTGTAATCTTGAAGTCAAATGTGCAGACAGGTAACTCAATGATTGCATTGTTTTGGTGATATTATCCTGCATCATCAGTGCGACTTGGCCCCGGAAGGGGGATTCAAATACTGATGACTGGCAGCAAGTCATGCTTTTCTGCACTGTGCCTAATGTTTTTTGTTTTCCCTTTCTTCTGCTCATGAAGAAATTATTTATTATGTGCATTATTAGTTAAGAGCTGAGACTGTAGCTGAACCTAATATGTCATGAATAAAGACAAACAAGGAGAATCGGCAGGTGTATTGTGCCATAGCATTACAGGGGGAAATAGTAACTGTGTGGCTGCTAGCTTTCACTCATTTTTTAAAGGGATTGTTTATATTTTGAGGAATATAAAAGGTTGCTGCTATGAGTTGGACGAGAAGATCAATACCACTCTGATGTTTATACGCTAAATATGAACATATAGCCTAAATATAAGCTTAATTCTTTCCAATGGTAAAAAATTGTAACAAATTTACTGTTATACTGCACTACTGTATGTTCTCCTTCCTCCTGCTCTCTCTCCTCCAGTCCAGTCTACACAAGCTGATGTGCGTGATTATATAGATTTCTCACACATGTGCACATCGCTTATGGCAGTGGTTTTCAAAGTCCCATAGACACTCAACGATTGAGCAAAGATAGCCTAATGTTGCTGTTTAACACGACTTCAGACTATACCAAATACATAAAGAAAGGTCTGTCCTAAAGTATTTATTAGTTTCTGACTCTGGGAAAGTGGGAAAAACAGAAACATTCCCCAAAGTACTTTATCCTCTTTAACCAAATCACACACATTTAGACCATTCAGTGTGATCTCCTTTGGAGTCCCCCTCGGGATGCCTGCCTCCCACTTTGAAAACCTCTGGCTTATGGCATTGCTTTCCCAGGATCGGCAGATGAATTTATTAATAGCTTATCAATGAATTCATGCTAAAATCTCATATTCTATTAACACAAGATCTTGTGCTTGGTCTTGGTCTTTCAAACCAATATAAAGTCCGACCCTTCCTTTTGATCAGCACATTACAAGACTGCCTTTTTCCACCTACACAACATGACAAAAAAAATGGCTAAGTCTTTTCTGTCCTTGGCTGATGTCGAGATCCTAAGTCAAGCCATTGTTTTATATAGATGGTAATGTTTTTTTGTCGCGTCTGCTGTGTGACAATAGTAAAAGGCCATATTACATTGATCCATCAGACTTTAAGGTGCTTTGGATGACTTACAAAATTGTAAATGGGTTTGTCCCTTTGTAGCTGTATGATCTCCTTAAACCTTATACTCCATCCTGTCTGTCCCCAGAGTTCTATAATATTGTCATTCTGACTGCATGTCTGTCCGTCCTGGAAGTGGGATCCCTCCTCTGATTCTCTTCCAAAGGTTTCTTTTGTTTTTTTCCCTGTTAAAGGAGTTTTTTGTGAAGTTTTCCTTATCCAAATGTAGTGTCTAAGAATAGAAGGTGTCGTATGCTGTACAAATTGTGAAGCCCCTTGGGGGGGATGTGTGATTTGTGATATTAGTTATTAGGATATTAGATATTATAAATAAAATTGACTTTACTTGACTTTCTCTGGTAACCTTTGAGTATGTTTTTTTTATTTTAGTGTCTTACAGCAGATTTCTCTGCCTCAAAGCAAGCTATTATAAAGTAGGGAAAGATATTAAACTAAGTGCACTACAAATGTCAAGAAGAAACACTTTCAGAGGTAGAGACTGTAAATTCCATGTCATTTGGTTTCTCCTGTTACATTCTTAATACCATCCAATTTTCATTTGCATAATGTGGTTTAAAAGTAGAGTCATTTTCATGCATTCAATGGCCATGTTACAGTGTTATATGATGTGTCATTGACTAGCTGAGAGAGAAGAGACATATTCATTATAACCTCTTTAAGCCTTTTAAGCTTTTAAGCTTTGTCTCTTGCTGGACTGAAATTGGAAAGTAGACTGAGTTCAAATGGCTTGGTCCTTCAATATTGTCTCAAAAGTGTAGAAAGGGAGAGATGGATTATTTAATTCATTCATACATAACATCACTTAGAAACAAGAATTTTGTATTTCATTAATGTTGTCACTCAATTTGCATTTGATCTTTTTTGATTAAAACTTGGCTGTAAAATGCAATTAACAAATTTTGTGTTTTGGGTGGATTTCCTGGATATACATTTTTGCAGTTTAATGTTGGGACTACAGTTGTGCGTTCCATTGAAATAATTGTGCCTCTTTTTTTCCCTTCTCCATGTTTGACAGACCTTCTGCCTCCTGCCACGAGGGAGCGCCCTCCAGGGTGTAAGACAGTATTTGTTGGCGGTCTGCCCGAGAACGCCACTGAGCAGCTCATCGTCGAGGTCTTTGGACAGTGTGGGGATATTGCTGCCATCAGAAAGAGCAAGAAAAACTTCTGCCATATTCGATTTGTTGAGGAGTTAACTGTGGACAAGGCTCTCCACCTCTCTGGTAAGGTATCTTCAATCCAAAACCAGTGTAAACTCTTATTCGCCAGTTTCCAAGTATTCATGTAAAATATTCCATCCTTTGGGATATTTCATTATGTCTTTTTCATAGAGAAGGTTTTATATCTGTTTTATATCGGTCACAGATATTGTTCGTAGTTTTTTTGTCAAATCCCTCACTTCTGTGCAACGTAAACCCCAACAAAGTTTTTTTTAGGTATGTATTGGTTTACGTTGGACTTAAAGGTCAGAGGGTAACAGCCTTCTTTCTTACTCGCTTAGACAATATTGAATCTGTAGAGACCAATTGTATTGTCAGTCCACTGCTCTCAGTGCACCCGGCCCTCTCCCAGTGCCACAGCACTCCTTCACCTCAGGTGGTGGAAGAATGATGAGTTGTTAACCTTTACTCTGATGGAAATGAAAGGGCTGATATCTATCACTCAGCACTACAATTCCACAGCCTCACACATTCACTTGGGACCATTTGACAGATGGATAAATAGATAAGGGCATGGATAGACAGATAGATGGAAAGTTTGCCGCACTCCATACAGATTGTTTGGATGTGAACAACACTGAATATATAGTTGAAGGAACAAAGGAGATGCTATGATGGACTATGCTATGATCCTTTCTTCTAAATATGCACATTTATTGTTTGTGTATGTCTTACTGTATATTAACTTTTTTATTTTTTATTTTCTCTGTGGCTATGTCAGACCACGACCATGACAACTATCAGATGGTATAATTACATGAGTACAAACAGCTGCAGTTTTGTCTTTCTCTTTTGTTCAGTGTTACCTCATATATTTTAAAGTCCCAATATGTTTCGTTCTGCACACATCTATTATGTAAATTGAGTAAAGTAGCTGCAATTTAACAAGTCAAAGTCGATATGCACCCTTTATTACATCAGGGTGGATAAAATTTAAAAAATTGTGTTTGCCTCTCCCTCATCGCCATGTTTCACCTGTTGTGAAATCTCACAGGTGAAATCCCACACAACACTAGAAAGATGTATCACATGTGATTGGGCCATATCATACTTTAATTATATTCCCACAGTTATTGCGTTTTTCCCATTTACTTTGTGATATAGAGCGACAGTGCACTACACACATACTTACTGAACTGCAGTTACATCCAGGTCATTTCTAATTCACCTTGTCTCAATAAAGAATAGCAGACTAAAGCTGTGTAATCGCTGTGTTTACGTTCTTTCATTACATTCTTTCATTACGTTCTTTCATTTCACTGAAAAGGAGACGACCACTGAGCCTTTCTTCAACTTGCTTAATGTAGTTTTCGCTATCAACAATATCCACTGGCATTAGAAACTTGAAGGAGGTGAGGAGGTGCATGTTAGCTATGGTGTAGCCCACAGTAAAGCTACTGCAGCCACGTGCATGTGTTCCAAAACTATTTTGTAGTTTAACTTAAGTATAAATCCAGTTCCAGAGTGTGAACAGGGTGTTTCTGAAAAAGACTGCAACTTCTTATTAATTTAGGTACTTTCAGATTTACTTTATTGTGAAGCAATTGTCTGTCTAGATGCAGTACTGTCCAAGACACATGCTTTGCTTGAAATCCTAATGTCATTGTTAATTATATAACATCCAATGTAAATGTTTACTATACTACACAACAATTTCTGTTTTTTTTCTGCTCTATGCCCATTGACTCTCACCTGCTTTAATAATTTTTGCATATAAATATATAATATACTCTCATCCTTCGGCCAGTGGGATGCTGCTTTAGCTGCTCCTTGAGAGGAAGATTTTGCTCTGTTCATCACGTGACACCAGCTTGTGATTTCTTTTCTTTTTATCTCCATCCAGAAGCATCTCCTGCACAGATGCCTTAAATCTCTCCATGTGAATTGCTGGCCATATATTCCCTCTTCACAAAGCTCATTTAAAACACCAGCCACTGCAATAATATCCTCTGCATTATTTAATGTGTGTGTGCTTGGGTGTGATTTCATCCACCTCTTCCTGTAAGTCCATATATTTGCCAGATGACAGACCTGTGTAGCTTTCTCATAAATACTATTTTCTGTACACAGTGGCCTCTTTTCCCAAAACACACACATATACACACACATCCATACACAGATACACATTACATCAGGCTCGGGGCACACTGATGTCTCCCTTTATGAAATATTGAAGCAAATCGAGAGCCTTAAGCAAGGAGAGCAGACTCAAGAAACAACCCAAAACTCACAATCATGTCTTTCTTCTGCTGGCACTGACACCGACTTTATCTCCTTTTTCCTCCAATGAGAGTGTGCGTCCATGTATATTTTGGAGGGAAGGCTCCCATGGTTTTCTGAGCTTGTTTCCTTTGACTGCACAATGTACTGTAAACACCCCAGTCTCTCACAGATCATTCAAACCAATCAATTAACAAAACAAGTGTGATTGCTCTTCACACCCACACACAGGCATTGGAAAGAGCTTTGAGTGTCAGATGGGAGCCAGCGGGGTTATCCAGAGCTATCACTGTAATAAGTGTCCCATACTCATGGACATACAGTGTAAAAAGCTCAACTGACTTGCTCTGCAAGTGACTTGATCTGTGACTTGACCTACACTGGAGTGTAGCTGCAATAATGACATAGACACATAGAAAGAGACACACAAAGAGGGTGTGTAGATCAGGTTGTTCCTTCTTATCTGAAGGAAAAGGAGGACAAGTTGATCAATTTTACCTTGTCAGATACCCGTGTGTGTCTGAATGTACCCTTTTGTCTTCCTGTCTGTGTATATCTGCCTATTTGTGCTGTCAATGTGTCCACGCTTATCTCTGTTTATCTACTGTACGTCTGAACTGGAGAGTAGGTGATAGAAAGTGATAATATTTCACACCATTGCCACTCTCGTCCAATCAATGAAATGTCTCAGCTATCTTCCATGTTCTCTGTTTTCTCTCTATCTCTACAGTCCATCTTTTCTTCCAGACCTCACCTTTTTTCTTAATTTGTGTCATCTCCTCTCAAACCTCTCCTTCCTCCTCTCCCCAGGTTACCGTATTCGTTTGGGCTCCAGCACAGACAAAAAAGACTCTGGCCGTCTTCACGTGGACTTCGCTCAGGCCAGAGACGACCTCTATGAGTGGGAGTGTCGCCAGCGCATGTTGGCCAGAGAGGAGAGGCACCGGCGCAAGATGGAGGAGGATCGACTCCGGCCGCCCTCCCCTCCCCCAATCGTCCATTACTCCGAGCACGAGTGCAGTGAGCTTGGAGACAAGATCAAAGGTTGGTAGACAAACATGAAACATGCATTCTTGCTAAGTGTACTTAGATTATGAGTGAGATTTTGATGACATGGTCCATGGGCTTAATCATGGGTTTTAAAAGGTAATCACCTTACACATCTGGCGAGAGTGGGACAGTATATTGTAAGATTTAGGAATATTACCTGACTACCCCACCCTGAAAAATGTTCACAATTTCATAATATTAGACACACTAACCCTAAAACGGAACACAGGTTCATTCACTAATGAAAGTCAAAGAAGTTTTGTTTCCACTATCAAAACTACTCCATTTTATTGAATGTTCACAAGTAGCAATATTTACAACAAAAAAAAGAGGTCTTACTCCAGATACAATAGATGCCCTGGGTTTTCTGCCAGAAAAGCTGTCGACACCGCGATTAACATCACGCTCATATCGCGGACCAAAGAGAATAATTTAGGAGCCTATACTCATAGAAAGGGGGTTACAGTATGTAACCAAAGGTCGTATGTTCGCCTGTTCATTTCTGTTGCTGTTGCGGTGTTTTCGTGTGAGAATTGTTTTGGCAGCGTGGACTGAACGTGAAACACCAGGAGTGAGAGTTGGCAAGTTTTTCAGGCTAAATTGTAATAACTTTGGTGACCCCTTGCCTTTAATGTAAAATGTAAAATTCGTCCAATACTTTGGTTAATAACCAAATAACTGCAAAACTAATGACCTTCCCATCACCCTCAGCTGTATTTTGTGTTTTGTGCTAATTAGCAAATGTTAGCATGCTAATGTGCTAAATTAAGATGATGAACATATACTTGCTAAACACTAGCAGATTGTTAGCTGAGATATTAGCATTTAGCTCAAAGCACTGCTGTGCCTAAGTACAGCATCACAGAGACATTAGCCTGGCTGTAGACTCTTAGCCACTGACTACACAGAAAGCATGTTGTCCGTCTCACACGCATCTCACTACACTTCTATTGTAAACAACCCAATTGTCTTCACAGGCCGTGTGAGGGCTTGTGTTTTATTCATATGAATGCAACTCAAAGCTTATGTTTACGCATATAGCTACAGTGATTGTGTGCGCTGCCAAAACATGGATTACTTACACTCTATACTGTGCCTGAACACATCCTGTGTAGACCTGCTGCTGCTCTGCTAATGTGCTGCTTTTTCTACATCGTTTGTGTAGACTTGGAGTTTCTCCTGTTGCTTCATAATTTAAATGACTTAAACGATCAATGGACTACCAAAATGGTAGATGATTCATTTTCTGTTGATTGACTACTCATATAATTAATTAATCCTTTCGGCTATATAATAAATAACATAAATATTTACCAGTTGAAAATATAAACCGTTGCAGGGATGAAAATAAGTTTAAGTTGATTCTAAATTTATTTAGAGCCAGCAGCAAAAATAATTTAAACACACTTGATATTTCATCAAGTGTTCCTTAGTGTCTGCATAATTTTTCTCATTTGAGTGTTTCATACTTCTGCTTTCCTACTGAGAATTCAAAGTGACTTGATACTTCATTCTTCTTGACTGCAAGGAGTTGTACTGTAATTTTTAATATTTAAATGCATGGTTGAGTATAGTTCAGTGTTCAGTGCACATATATAGGGTTTGCTGAAGGGGCCTCTGGGATGTGAGAATATCTTGTTGAGCTTTGTGGATAGATATTCCCAGTTGATCCCCAGTGACACTCCCTCTTTACTGTACCATTAACAAGATGCAGTGGATCTGGAGCGTTGGTCATTTTTTGGTAGGTAGATGCCTTGCCATTTTATTCAAATACCTGATTTATCTGCCAGTTGATGACTTAACAATCGCCATTCTCATCTATTTGTCAGATTTATGGAGGTCCATTTCCTGAACTTCACCCATTTTCTGTGATTGTTCAATTCATACATATTTTAGAATCTGTTTGAATAAAGAAATAAAAGCATGGCAGAACCAAATTAATTGAGAAATGTCCGTGGATGATTAAATTTTTGCTTAAGTGCAACACCATTTTCTGAGATATTTCACAGATTTGTGTCTTTTTCTTTCATCTGTTCAGAGTTTTTTGGGATTGGCTGTGCAAAATAGTATATTTTTGTCTTGTAAAATTGTGATGTTCTGGATCGTTTCCTGCAAGTTTAAAGTGACTCCTATCTCTTCCTTGTCAGAATAGATCTGATATGGATAAAAAGAAAAAGGTAGAGAAACAAAGAGGATAGACATTTTCTAATTGGGTTTGGGTATTTGGGTAATTTCTTTCTCATAAACCAAGGCAATACATTTTTATATTTGAATTTGTGTATTTATGTTCAGGTAATGCCTCAGCTGAAGGCGCATTAAATGAGAATCCCAATCTCTCTGGCCTCTGGCCGTTGTCACTGATCGAATACCACTAATATTCCTTCAGATTGTCTATTAATAATGCCGCTGCAGGGGACATGTATTATGAGACCTGAGTCTGCCTATAAACAAACAGGAACACCTCAGGGATTCATGAGCTAACACCTTGATTCAATATCTGTAGCTGTGATAGGGCATCATTCATGCAAGCCGCCTGATGGACCTCACTCTGTGTGTGTGTGTGTGTGTGTGGTTGAGAGCTACAGAAGAAAATTGAGAGCATCTGCAGAATCTGGCTTAAATAAATACCTCCCCAGCTGCTCAATCTGTAAAGACGCTAAGTAATGTTTATGTGTATGCACATGATGCATGTGCAGCACTCTGTGTATGCGTGTGTGTGTGTGTGTTGTGGATGCTGACGTCCGTGTGTGGGAGCGTATTCTTTCCTATGCTCCTCTGACTTGTAAGCAGCACAGCGAGACAGCAGAGGACAGGACAACCACCGCGGAATAACAACAATAGAAATCAATAAAGTCTCCTCACATCATCTGATTATTCACCAGACAAAGCAGGAGTACTGCTAAACAACCTGCACTTTGTAAACAGTGGCTATATAACATGGTGCTCACCTTTTATGTAGACATTTGGCGAATGTTGTTTACCAGAGTTTTATTTATAGGAAAGACAGGAGCTGATTGATTTCCCATGGAACTGTAATTTAAGCTCCTGCTCTTTTATGTTCAGTCTATAGATATGATACTTTTTTCCTCAATCATTTATTTAATCCATTCTGTTCTTTTCTTCCCAAGATGACAGTAAGTTCTTGAAGTTATTTTCATCTCATCATCATCATGTCCTCATTCTTTCCTCCTAGACACTGCGTGTGACCTGGAGACAACCCAGCATACAGCTCGAAAAGATGTTGCTAAAACTGCTTGTACAAGTTCTAAACAACGCACAAACAGAGTTTGGTTTTGAGCTGAGAGCGAAGATGATTTTTGCAACTTGCGTTCTTATGCGAAACACTTTTATTGCATGTACTTTGTAAAATGTATGCATAATAAAAGTGTTGGTGTTGTTATTGAACTTGCATGTCCCTGATGATCAAACACTTCCAGAGTCAATTTGCAGAGGTAGCTTTTCCTTGCTCCTGGTGACCGTAACGCTTTCCGTCTGCCCTCTTTTAGCTAGATAAAACATTGGTTGGTAGAGACTGTTCTGGTATTGTACTTGTGTGATATTGATGTTGGCCACATTTCTTTCTTTCCTTTCTTCCCTTTTAATTCCTACTTTCCTCCTATATTGGTAAAATGACTCAGAGTTTGTACAGACAGCACTTTTTTAACCTTTCTTATGTAGACTCCTTCACACTACTTCTGCCCAGATGACAGTAAATATACTGAGGGAATGCTCTTATTGATCCACACTCTTGCTCTCTCCACCTCGTCACCTCCCTTTTTTCACTAGATGACAATAAGTTTCCAGAATCGGTGCGTGTGCTCTTGACCTGGCTGGAGCGAGGTGAAGTCAACCGCAGGAACGCCAACAATTTCTACTCCATGATCCAGTCCTCCAACAGCCACATCCGCCGGCTGATGAGCGAGAAGAGTCAGCATGAGAAGGAGATGGAAGAGGCCAAAGACAAGTTCAAGATCGCAATGGCCGCCATACTGGCTCAATGTGAGTACTTTCTGCTTAGTCACAAAGTGCATGAATATGTAGTTCAGGATGGTACTAGCCAGGTCAGTAGCTTAATGTGAGTACAATCGTACAATTCACTTCTTATTATATGTTATAAGTTATAAGTTTTTATTGCAATTTACATTTTTAAATGTAACGCAACAGACACAGGGCAATGCCCTCAAATCCACGTTCTCTTCTGCCGCTCCCACACATATCTACCAACATCAATTCATATAACGTCGCCACAAGAACATTACTAACAAAGAAAAAGTATTATATTTAGTTTCCTCTGTAAATGCAAAACCTTTCAAAACAAGGTTACAAAGTTCTTTACAGAGCAAAATAACAAAGCAATATTGTTAAATTACAAAAGACATTAGGTAATAATATAGATACTGTATGTATGAGAAAATGTTTAAAAGGTATCCAGTTAAGAAGGCAAGAGTGATGACAGCTTTTTAGATTTGGTGAACAGCTTCGTGGCTGTATTTAATAATCAACAGGAGACCAGTTGTCTGATTGTGCCATGAGTACATGGAGCTACAATAGTCAAGCTGTTATTTATTCAAGCTGTCATCAAACCACAAAAGGGACCTAATTTTGGATATGTCCCTCAACAGGAGATACACTTATTTTACAAATGTAGCTCCATTGCACTCAAAAAACAAATCAAAATAAAAAATCACTTTTCTTACAATTTCTGGCAACATACTTAACATTAATAAACAAGCCTTTGACATTTGATTTGAGCAGGCTGAGCTATTTAGAGACAGAATAAAATGATATTTCATTTAAACTAATGCCCCTCAGTGTACATGCTTTTGTAAAAGGGGGAAACTCAGGGCAAGTGCCATGAAGGCTTTCACTGCCGTGTATGCCGAACTGTGAGTCAAGAATACCTAGGAATTTTCAGATTGAATGTCTGTTAAACCCCCTGTAAGAGCTGCTGAGTCCAACATGTTAAGCATCACAGAAATACAATATATTCAAAGGTGATATGCTTTAAATTCACCCAAAAATGTGTCCTTTATGATTTCTCCATAATGTCTCCAAAAACTGCACTTGCTGGCAATGAACACGATAACCATTTGTACTCTATTCAGAAATGTTTTTGCTTTTTTTCCTAAATGACTTGTCATGAATGCTCAACCAAACTCTTACCAGGTCCTAAGTTGGCAAATTATGCCTTAACATTGAATTTTGGCTCTGTTCCCCTGTCACCAGTCACAGAAACAGGATAGTACCAGAGTCAGGAAGCATGTGGGGGCTCTGAGTGTGCTTTTTTTATTCACACATACATACACTATGTAAACAATTTATCCTCGCCCCCGAATAAGAGCGCCCCATCCTGCAGAATTTAACATTTAGTTAGTGCTTCACTTGGGTAACAGGTGCAATCGACCATGCTACGCTGCAGTAATTCCCATGACACTCTGCAGTCTGCTATTTTATCACAGGTCACCGCTCTATACACGGCATATCAAATGCTCAAATACCCAGAGAGAAATACCATGACATAAATACGCTTTAACCCACACATTTTCACACATACACATTTTCACACGTACACTTACCAACACGCAAAGGCTTTCTCTCTATCTCGCTCTCTCACACAGAAAGCGAGCAATACTTTACATCAATGATAAATATAATACGCTTTTTACCAGACAAATCATGTTTCAGGAGCAACTGAACTTGTAAAAGCTTACTGTAAGATAAAAATACACTTGATGCAGATTCTATCCTTGTGATGTAAGATGGATCATTTTTTATCTAAATATTTAAATTCAAGCACACAAGGTATATATAATAATATATAAAAAAAATAATAATATAATAAGTGGACTGTATGACTTTAGCCATGCTTCAAAGCTACTACTTCTACTGCTGCTACAGTAGCCATAGCAACAGCACTGTCTGTTCATTACCAGAATTTAATGACAGAATTTATCAGTATTTCATTTATCATAAATGTCTTGGTGGTTCTGAATTGCCGCCCACATATCAGATTTATTCAGCGATTTCACCATTTGCTCTGGTGTTGGGCTTCTGACAGCTGTTTCCCATTGAGAATGGGAGTGTCATCATCCTCCACAGCTAGCTAGGTGTTTAAGTTGCATGAAAAATAGCAACAACAGAATTTGTGTGACAAGTGTGGATGAGATTGACATAGCTGTACAAGTTGCTATTAGTCAACTTACAAAACTAACAACTCTTAAATCAACATTTCTTTGATTAATGTGGGAAGTAAAGCAAACTGCTTCTAGCAACCACTACTGCAGCTTCTGTGTCAACTGAGAAGAATGAAGGCAGGAGAGGTACAGCACTTGCTCCTAGTGGATTTGGGCAGAATCAAACAAATAGTGCCTCCTCCCAGCAAGATAATTACATGATCCTAATGTCAAGATGAATGAATGAAGTGAAACAATTCAGTCTGATTATCAGGCTATAGCTCACATGGCATTAGTGGAGATTTTAGCACATTGAGACATCACATGCTTAGCTTACAGGAAATAACATGACATTATTGCTTTACATGCTGGCTGTTATAATTACTTGAGTAGATTCTTGTAGTAGATATTGTTGAAACAGTAACATTCATTCACTCAGTAATTGAGTTATTTGTTAGCCATTCCTTTAGAATAGTCATTTCATTGGACTTAATATGACCATCTAAGTCAGGGGTCTCAAACTTGCGGCCCGCGGGCCAATTGCGGCACCCATGACGATATTTTGCGGCCAAATTAGCAAAGTCGGTGAACTGCAGCGTCGTTTATTACGTTGGTTTCTAAATCTC
>JAVQJD010095996.1:0-17166 GCA_036023655.1 Nannoperca australis | reverse complement strand
ATACTCTCTCTCTCTCTCTCTCTCTCTCTCTCTCTCTCTCTCTCTCTCTCTCTCTCTCTCTCTCTCTCTCTCTCTCTCTCTCTCTCCCGTTGTTGCAATTGCACAGTTCAACCACTAAGTGTAGCTGTAAGTCCACAGTAGAGTCAAACACCAGCAAGGTAAAACAGATGTGTACTCTGAAAGCCACAGTTATGATCAGGGACGCTTTCGGTCTGTGCTTTAGGTTCATACGTTATATTCACACATTTACACATCTGTGAAACCAGATCAATGAGTCTTACGCTGTCGCTAAGCAGCTCCGCCACATAAGATGGGGGAATAAATGCCTTCAGGGATGTAGTGCACTAAACATTTCTGAGGGGGCACAGTTTCACTCTAACATCAATACTGAACATGCAGACAATAAAACCAAATGTGGGATTTTGTCAGTTGGATTCTTGAATGCAGGCAAGAGAGTCATTGGGGGGGGGGGGGGTAATCTGTGACACTGCTTGAATCTTTTAAAAGAAAGACAGAACATGAAGAGGAAGAAAAACTTGTATCAAAGAGATCCTGAATATCAAATATTTGAGGTAGTTTTGCATCACACCAGTAAATTATTCACCTTAATGGCCTTTTTTTAACAAAAGGGAAACAGTATATACAGTGTGCAGTATCTCCCCCATGTCTTTTCAGTTGAAAAGGGATTTAAACTTAAGGTGAATAGATAACGTATCATCATTTCACTGCTGGATTTCTGGTTTTCTTCACACAAAAGTTTTTAATATTGATTTATACTGTATAGTAAAATGTATATAATATAAATACTGTAGCTTTTTAATATCTAGTTATAATCTAATAGTTTCTTTTCTTTTCTTTTTTTTATAATTATTTAATACTATAGTTATCTTCTGTGCTGCTGTAGCATGTGAATTTCCCCCTCTGGAATCCAAAAAATTGCACTTTATTAGTACTGCAATCTATAATCACGCATCATATTTTATAAGCTGCTCATATGTTTTATGTAAAATCTTAATTCGGTGCTGTCATACACATTTAATAAAACCACAATATTTTCATATGGAAACTGTCCACCAGTCTTCCTGTAGGTTCAAGGAAAGGAAGAATAACAACATCCAAAATTAGAGAGAAATGGCAGCCTCTTTTAGGAGCAGTGAATGACTCAGACACAGAAAAAATCGAGAAGAGGATGCGGGGGAGGGAGGACCGCAGCACTTTGTTTACTTTGCTTGATCAGACAGCCATATAGTCATTTAGTTGGTTCCTAATTGCTGAGTAATCGCCTGATTGTAACCGTTTTCTGCGTGCAATCTGTGTTAGCAAGCAAATACTTTAATCAGGTTTATATCAAACAGTAGCCTGTAAAAACATGACATTTACAACAGAGCGCTATAAAGCTGTGTAAGCCAATCGATAACCACACACACACACACACACACGTGCACACACACACACACACACGCAAACAAGCACAATGCATGATTTAATGTCAGCTTCTCTGCATGGAGCCGAGCCAAGCAGCAACACAACACACCCACTAACTCTTCTCTCTCACTCTCCATCTTTTCTTTCTCTGTCTCTGTGTCTCTTTGTCTCTCTTTTCATTTCCCTGAATGGGAAAAATATTTATACTTAAATGTCAAGTGTGCAAATTAAGTCCAAATGCCAAATTTATTTATGATAATAGTTCATCAAACTTTCAAGTTTTTTATTTTCTTGTTATTTTACGTGTTATGTAATATTAAAGTACTAAAAGTGTCTTGTTCCAGAGTTACAAATAACCAAAAGCTGTAGTGGGTAACCAAGTCAGAAATGTAATTTTTTATTTTACTTCATACATTTTACTTACTTGCCTTGTAATTATGTGTTTGAAATAGAGTGCTCAAACCTTTGAAAAGCAGTGCTGTGTAGGTTGCTAAATCCCCCCAAAATGAAGCTACTTTCACTTTTACAGATTTTAACGGCTATGGCTACAGTGTCAATGATTCCGTAAGCATATCATGCATTTGTCAGTCAATAATAAGATTGTTTATGTAATCCATCCAAGTAGAGCTCATCAAGCATGAATCGTCTTTTTCATAAAGGCTGTACTTCCTGCTGCTAAATGTTCCTCACCTCATACTTGAGAACTGCCTAGTGCATGCGTTCATTGGCCTCTTTTCATGCTGGCAAGTGAGCACATCCATTGGAGC
Source organism: Nannoperca australis (assembly GCA_036023655.1). Lineage (NCBI taxonomy): Eukaryota > Metazoa > Chordata > Actinopteri > Centrarchiformes > Percichthyidae > Nannoperca > Nannoperca australis. The sequence continues at coordinate 14,974 of JAVQJD010095996.1, read as the reverse complement.
CATTTTAGGTTGGAGCACTTGCTCAGCAGCATCTTAGTGGTAGCTGCATTTGTGTGTTTGGGTTGGGGTGTTGAAGGGGGCGGAGGGGGTGCTGACCGGGCTTTCTTACCAGTTTCAACCTGCCATTTGTGAGATCGTAACCACTTGATTTGTCACCACCAGCCCCCTTTTCAACCCCAACACTTCTCCCAACCACCAATTAGCGCTAACTAGCCTGTTGTTGAGTATTTCTGTGCTTCTATTCATGCACCACTTTAGTATACTCCAGATTTCTGCCATTATATTATTGACTGACATGGCATTGAGCCTCCCTGGATTATCAATCAATCATGTGTTTCAGTCTGTTTGGCAAACAGCAGTTCCTTTCATGTCATTAACTTTCCCTGCTGGTTATTGGATCAGCAAACACACTGCAGTGTGCATATTCTGCTCGAGCACCATCATAAAATCATACACTTAGCCCTCTGCACCGATGACTCAACCTATCAGGGAAAACAAGACATTGTAAAGTTCTGTGGGCCTAAATCAGTGCTTTATGGTGGTAAAACATTGGACGTATTGCCTTTCTGTCTGTTTTGTTGCATCTTTATCTTTTGTCTGCCAACAGCGTCCCACAGCTGCATAATGGGGCGCTACTTCTCTCTGGTCAATGTACACATCTGTTTTCTTTCTTTGTTTCTTTTCTTTTTGGATTGATTGTTTGCCTCCCTCCGTCCTCACTTCTACTTTGTATAATTCAGAAATGCATCAAACTACCACTAGGTCGGTCTACTTTGCCAACAAGTTACCAACTCTCAAATTGGCTCAACTATGTTTAATGGTTTAGGTATATATGAGGTTATATGAGCTCTAACTGGTCTTTAATAAGCATTCATCCTGATTTAACTGGAGTGTTCCTGGTTCACTTCATTATAAACCCTTTGATGCAAATAAATGTAATTTGTCCTCAAAATAAACATTTCTGCAGCTGTTTAATTTCATTTTCCTAATGGGAACGTAATGGTAAAGACTGCTCTGTAAATTATTCACAGAACAAGTGATTTTACAACAATTAAACATAAATACTGTCAAAGCTGTTGGTTTATTTTCTGTAATTGTGATTTTGTGATGAATTCACAAAGTGCGGATTCTTTCTCTTCACTTTCTTCTTTTGTCAAAAATGTCTGTAACTGTAGTCTTTGCAGAACAGTGCAGCCTCATATAGAATGATGCATACTAAATCCACAAAGCGATGCTGTAGCAACCACGAAAATTTGCAAATGGAATTCACTGGAAATCGACCATGCATGGTATTACCCTTCATGTCCTTCTCGAGCATGTAGGTTGAAGTGATCCAAAACCTTTGAAAGAAAGAAATAAGTTAGAGTACTATGTAGTACTGTATTTACCTTACTTTATTTGTGAGAAACAAGAGTCATGAGAACTAAAACATGTTGTTTGCAGCTATAATGAAGCATCTGTGCTCTTACTTTTATTAGAGTAGGGGTACCGTTAGAGGCCTCCCTTTAAGATATTGACCGCACACAGTTTCAGCAAATGAAAGATTTTGGAAATTTGCAAAGGGGAACATATGCTTCCTTTAGACAAACTCCTTGAAAATGTAAGCACTGTCACATTTAAACATCAATGGCCTAAAGATAAATAAAAACTTCTGCACTTGAAATGAATCAGAATCAACTGTCGGCTTGTCGACACATACAGTATCAAATGCTTGCATGCAATGTCCTTTGCACGATGTAATATCAGTCTTGATACCTATGAGCAGTGTACGAAATACGGAGGGTCTTGGACCCCCTAATTAACAACTAGGACTCCCGGACGACGGCAAAAATCTAAAATTGAAGGGCTCTCTGAATATTTACTATCTATCTTTATTGTAAAATCTATAATATTATTGAAAGGTGAGCAACACAAAAAATGTGACTGATGACAGTGAGCAGGCAGCTGAGGTAGATTTTTTGTTTTTTGATTATTTATCTATTTATTAGTCAGCATTTATTTCCTTCCTTGTTGTGCACCCAGACATTTTCTGCCTGTAGTCGGAGAAGGTCACCTCCTGAGAACGTTTCTTATTTTTTCCACTGCGAATTAAAAATAGTGGATAGATACATACTATATACTACTATATACATAGACACATACATATATATTGTTACAAGAAACACTTTGACAAATGTTTAAATGTAATATATTGTGGGATAACACTGATTTGTGCCCACTCGTTGTATTACTGATTTGAACCAAGAATGATTTATGAAGTTTTGTGAACTTTTTTTCAACAGTTTCCCAGTTTGACTTTCTCATCAGAGCTGGCTCTCTTAAATTTTGGCAGTTTTGCTCAGACTGTGAATAAAGCCGCAAGAGAATCCTCAGACACAGTAGCTTGTAGATACATCTCCCATTGTAAAATAAATAAATAAATAGATTATTTTTAAAAAGAAAAGAAAACGCCTCCCGGTGTAAATGCTGCAATTTGCCTCTCAGCTGGTGGAGGCAGCTTTGACAACGGCTAAACAGCTCTGAGGCACAAAAACAATCAATACAGATTCTCTGCTCCATCCCAAGCCCACCTGCTCTCTGCTCCGAGTCCCACACAGGAAGGCAACCCCCACCTTCACCATCGCGATCACTGTACATGTGAACACACAAAGACACACACACAGTCTGTGTCATATACCAGAGTTTTTTAAATTCCCAACATGACCCACGCACAGATGAAACGCCACACCAGGTGAAGACCCACCTTGACCATTTTACGATAATAACGCCCTGATTTCTTCACTTCCACACACTCAAGGCTGGTGTTTGAGTCTTTGAGCATTCACAGTAGGTGGTCCCTCTGTTCCCAGCCTCCAGCTTTCTCACATTGCCCCAGTTATTTGTGTGTGTTACTCCTGTTTGACGCCCACTTCCAGGATTACAGCACAGCTCAGACAATCAAGCAGACGCCAGACACACGCAGATGCCTCCCTCACGCTTAGGCTATACACTTTGACTCCTCTTTTTCATATTGCAGTGTTGTTGATGCACCCGTGTTCATACTCAAGGTCCATTTGATGCATGTGTCAGGCGTGAGGTGGTGGTTTAACTGATTACATCAAACTCCAGTGTGGTAAAAGAGCACAAAGGTGTCAATCTGGGCCCTGTGATGGGAGATCAGTGGAACAGTAATGCAATGGTAGTGAGTTATTAAATGAATAAAGAGGCAGAGCTGCCGAAGAGTATTGATTTTTCACAGCTCCCTGAGGCTCCGAGGGCTTTCAAGGCAAGGGAAGGACACACACACACATAGGCATGGACACACATGTATGCACACATATACAGACACACATAGAGACAGAGGGAGAAAGGTTTAAGAGTGAAAGGATAATGGACCCAGCAGTTGCAGTCTCACTTAAAACACAGTTTGGGCTCTCAAGGTTTCCCACCGGTCACCGATCGCCTGATAAAAGGACTCATTCGAAACCAGCCGGGTTTTGTTCTCTTTGGCTCACCTCAGCTGTAATGCATGCACTCAACACTTTGCACAATGCTAGCTACGCTCACACACATGCTCTAGTACATGCAGAGAAGCAATATCTGTGTTTGTAGCAGCTTTCCTAGCCACCTGGGGCTCGGAGGGGAGGGAGGGGAGGGAGGAATCAGTTAAAATCCTCTTAATCATAAAAAGATGAAGCATAATAGGTTTAACAAAAGCTCCGGTGTGATGAATGGACTTATCTGATTAAGTTGAGCGATTTACCCTGAAGGTGAATGAATACCAGGAGCCTTCAGTCAGAGTATCGAAATACTATTTTGCTTTGCTAATTCTCAAAATACACATTATTTGTGTATTATCTCGAATGAAGCACCAATCAATGATTTGCCTAATCCAGCTCATAATAAGGCACGAGTACGCATGGCTAAGTCTTAACCGCCCAAAGCTGAAGTGAGCTCTCTGCAGTCATTTTGTTCGACCACACTGGAAATACACAAACCGTGGCTTCTTTGTGTGTCATTTTGATGAATGCCCGGGGCATTTTCGCAGAGTGCAAATGTGAGGAAGCCGAGATCCATCTTGATTTCAGGAGTCCATCGGAGTCCATAAGGGGAGGGTCAGTGTCCATCTTTTAGCTTGACGTGACACTGAGCCTGCACAAAACGGAAGACAGACCACTGACCTCACACACACTGTTTTTGAATCTCTACATAGATCCAACAGTACAGAGACACGTGTCGCCGTCTTCCCTCCTCTCCTTTCTTTCCGTAAACTCTTATATATTCTTGTTACCGCATAACAGTCCAGCATCCACAGACATTCAAAGTGATTCAGCCTTGTAATGACTCCTGAAGGGCCTCTTGATTGCAGGAGCATGAAAAAGATGCTGGCGTCTTGTCTCTATTAGATGTTGGAGCTCTGTCTTATTGTTAAAAACCTTTTCTCAATAATGGCCCTAATGTATTTTCTTTCTTCTTTGCCGGTCACGGCAGATGTACAGAAGTCTGTCAACAACTCATGCGTTTTTGTATTTTGGTAGATGATGGAAAAAATGTGTATTCACTGACTTAGTAGTATAGAATCCTGTCGAAACCTTGTAAATGGAGATTTCTGACTCATTCATGCCTTTATGAAGCAATTCACGCTTTTGTAAGGTGGTTACAGCCTTCACAATGACTTTTTATTTGGCCTTTGAGAGATGTACCTGGTGTGAGTTTGAGACTGAGAGAGGAGGCTTTTGTTTGACTCTGACGACGAGGCTGTAATGGAGTGTCGTTTAGGTGAAATGTGAACAGAAGACAGAGCAGATATACAGACATGTTTCTGATATGATGAGTCTAATAAAGTTGAATCAGTGCAGTCAACAGCTACAGTCTACCCAGAAGAGTAACATTAGGTCAAGAGCTGAATGTCACACATATTGTAAGACTTGAAACCACGTTGCATTGTGGAGTGATCAAACAATTTTACATTTCAGCAGAGAAGTGGACGTAGCTATTCACACTTCACAGCCGGCCAACAGAAAATAACAATGTACCAGCTCGGTTAGCTGCCGGGTTCCATCTTTATTTATGGAAAAGTATGTTTCTGATGCGGTTCACAAGCCAAAAGCATTCAGCCAGACAGATGCAAATCAGGACAGAGTGGATACAGGCTGAACAAACAAAAGACGGAGAGACAAACAGACGGTGTCCAGGACAGACAAAAATCCCACTTGCACTGGCTGAGCACATTCCCACCATTCAGGTTGCAGGGAAATCAATAGTTTTCTTCGACACATACAGATTAATTTTTTTTTTCCAGGGATGACTTTCCACATGTCTGCATTTGGAAGGATGTTAAACCTTGCAGGATGAATAATAATCAACTAGATGAAACCTAAAAATCTAAACTTTGTTAGTCCTTTCTTCATCATCACACTTCTTTGATAAGTGAATCATTGTTTCAGTCCTTTGTAAAGCAAAAATGCTAAACATTTGATGGTTCCAGCTTCTCAGATGTGAGGATTTGCTGCTTTCTTTTTGGTCACATATGATCCTTTTGTTTTGGACAGTTTGGACAGAAAATGGCAATTTGAAGACTTAATTTCTGGGAAACTGTGATGAGCAATGTTCACCATGGTTGGACAGTTTATAGACTAAATCATTAATTGGCGAAACAATTTGCAGATGATTCATTATTAAAAAAATATTTTTAGTTGCCTTAACATCTACTTTAATGTACACTAAAATCACAGAAATGTGTGGACTAATAGTCTATCTGCAGTACAACTGGTTTCCCACCTTTTTCTCTAAACATCTCCTAATATATTAATAGAAGTTTCAATTTTGTATCATTTTTTTTCAGGCAAAGTGTCCATTTCAGCAGGGAGATCAGAGGGCAGGACTCAAACAGGTAGTAGTTTGACTGTTTTGCAGCCCAATCCTAATTTTATGACATTTAGGAACTGTATATTTGTCCAATCGGCTTACAATGACAAATCCTTCACACAACAACACTGATAACCGTTAATTTTGCCCGATTTCCAACCGGCCTACAATCTCGAGGCTGTCAGGGGAGCTGCTGCCAGCGTGTATTGCTTTGTTGTTCAGACAGTAATTACAGACAACGAAGCGAGTTGTATCCACAGGTGCTGTATATCTAACAACACAGAGGAATTAATGCAGTTAGCTTGGGCCGCTGCAGCACTGTCTCCTGCTGAGAGTGTAACCCAACAGGCCTTTAATGCAGAGTGGAGCTGTGAGGAGTACCAGCCCACGGTGAGCTGATTCAATCCTCCCCTCCTGCCTGTTTTAACACAGGATCCTTTAATGCAGCCCTAACAACATTTGGGGAGTATTTTTAAACAAAATGAAATTGCTGAGGCGCCACCTCCGTCTACCTCGGTGTGGTGTGGGATACAGTTCCCCCAGTCGAGCGGGCTCAGAGAGGCTACAGGAATTTAAACTCCTACTAATGAAGATGGGGGGAGTGCTGTTTCTCTGCTATAGGATTACATTGTCATACAGTACTATAATGCAGCAGAGACCTATATGGACAGGGGCCTCGTGCGGTGTGGCACAAAGGCACCTGCATGGGTGTGTTTGGAGGATTTGTTCAAATATTAATACAATCAAATGGTAACATTTGGAATAATTACCATCTGATATAATTACATTACAGTCAAAAATGTTGATCTGGTTGTGGCAAGTGACATTTTCAACTATCAATAACTCCTACTTTACTAAAATACATTGAAGGAATATATCGTTTGCGCTATATGCCATCCAAGTCATTAGGCGACCCCTAGACTCATCTGTAGTCTGATTCTGTGTTTGAGTCCCAGTGCACACATGTCCGTGCCCATGTATGTCTTGTGTGTGTGTGTGTGTGTGTGTGTGTGTGTGTGTGTGTGTGTGTGTGTGTGTGTGTCTGGCTTCGTGTCATCTCATGTCGTGGCAACTGTAGCCTCTGAATGTTTGATGTGACCACTGGTGTGAGGAGACGATCTGGAGTCTCGGGGTCAAGAGGGTGGGCTTTGACATACTGGGGAGAGAGAGGCACAGACGAGGGTCTACTCCTTGATGTTTGTCCTGTCAATAGCTTTGCTCTGGGGAATATTCCTGTCTGACCATCCTGCTGGCCTCCAGTTTGTCTGTGTGCCCTGCCAATATGCGATGGCTTAGCCCCTAAACCGCTTGTGTTTGGCGTCTTGAATAGTTCAGCAGTTGTGAGAGTGTGAGCCCAGTGCAGTTAGAAGGAGGTGAATTCACACCACGGCTACACAAAACCCGAGGATTCAGGTGAATGTAACGTATTTTCGTGTGATTGGTTGTCATGTTTTACAGTGTGTTAATGGAAAAACATAGCAGAGTTGTGGGCAGGTAGCCCAGTGAAGGCCGCACGGTGTGAGTACACTGGGTGGAGCCATGGCTCAATAGGTTCTTCTGGGTGAAGACTGTTGTTGTCACCCAGTTTCACAAATATCACCACCCTATGTCATGATACATACACACACACACATTCACCATCAGATGGGCATGACCACACATACACTGAGGCTGCTCTTTCAGCAACATGTTATGTTTGTTTCTTTCATTGTTCTTTTTTACCTAAATACACCTTCACATTTAAAGTAGAGACAGAAGCAGATAGTAAACACATTTGAAACTACATGTGTACTTATTCACTTTAGATCAGCAGGCTGTAGAGGCTGTGTTTTGATTTTAGCCAATGTTGTGCCCATATTGACTTCAGGAAAGCAGGGGGTTTGGAGGTGGTGTTGCAAAACTCACAGATATTGGATTCAGTTTTGAAAAAAAAAAAATAGTCTTTATAAATAAATCAAATAATTGATCTAAAATGGCAGCAGCAGGCTCCCCCACACTGAACACTATATTTTAATGTGCTAATAGACAGATTTGCTCAGAAATCTCAATATCCATTTCTTCATGCGGTGTGAAAAAACAATTCTCTCAACACAGAGTCAAAGTATCATTCAATATTAGTAACATACCAACCACTTATCGATCACTCAATACTGTTCTCCAGGTGTTGCACGTGTGTGTGTGTGCATTTGTGTAGAGACAGCAAGGGGATGGGGGGGTAGTAATCCATTAAACAGTCCCTCCATCTACAGATTAGGTTAGGCCATCAGGAAATGGCTCCCTCACTCTGCGAGAGGGCCGAGGTGCGGGTCAAGCATTTAGTAATAAGCTCTACTGTCCTATAGTGACATGTTACCAAGGTTACCAGGTTGACCCTGTCCTAGCAACACCTCTCCAAGTTCCAGCATCACATACTGTGAAAGATACTGTGACAGAGTGCACACAGGTGACAAGTCCACACACACGTACACACACACACACACACACACACACACTACTGTAACTCTATCTTTCTACATTTCCTCTCTTCATGCTTCCCTGAATTCTTGGGCTTGTCCCGACAAGACCTCGCCTATTCTCTCGCGGGATGACAGTTTCGCGTGGCCTTTTTGACACTCAGCAAAACAAAAGCCTTCGACTTTAGAGCTCTGCCGGAGGTCAGTTTAGGTGTCTGATATCAACTGTGATACAACTGCAGGGTCATCTCTCTTCTGGACTTTCAGGGGAACTCTAGCCTCAACCACAAGCCTAGGTGGCCAGCGATGGCAGCGTTGAGGCCCCGCAGAATGCTGATGCACCATTTGTCTGGGGCATGTTCTGCCCCACATGATGGATGACATGCGCTGATGCACAGGCTCTAAGTGATTGGGGAAGATTGAAGACACCCAATTCACTTACAGTAGCTTTGCTCGCCATTCCATAACCAGGCAATCAGAGCGATGGGCACGTGTAAAATGTACAAGTATGTGTTGGATATACCTGCTGCAACGTTACTCTGCATAAGCTGGTGTATTGTTGCTGCACCCGCTGTTGAGCTTCACTCTGCAGGTCTGCTGTGCCGTCAGAGTCATGTGTGTTGAGTTTGAGTTGGATATTATGTAGTTTTATTGTTTGCAGGAATGCTGTCCACCTGTCTCCTGGGAATACAAGAATACACAAACTTAATGAATTTGTTTATTTTAAAGTTGAGTGTAACGTTGAGATTACAAACTCCTTTAGATGTGCGTTGTGAAAAGGAGATGGGCAGATTGATACCTACATTTCAGTACTGTGATAATAAAAACGTCCCGTTTTGAGTATAGATGCTATTGTCAGTAAATATATATATATATATATTTTTAAAAGTCACGTCCTTGGTACATGAACACTTGTCTTCGTCTCATTGTCTGCTTCTCTGCTGCTGGTGCGTGCACTGCAGTGATCACCTCGTCCATTTACACTATGAACATTTATTTACTATTGAAAACTTGAACATCTTTAACATGCATGATCAGTGAAAAAAATGTCCTGATGTTTGAGTGGAAATGTAAGAAATGTATTCAAAAGTGCATTAATGATGATTTTAAACATGATATCACATTAGCCGCTTTTAATAATAAAAAGGATCTGTGTTCCACTTGGTGTTACAACCAAATTCCGTGGGATTGCCCACCCCCATCCAGCAGATAAACATTTTGGGCTAATTTGTGCTGTCAGTCACCTTTTGCTCCTGTTTGCATTTATACATTTTTTTTCTTTACAGATTTTTACAGAAAACATCTACATTTTCTAAAGGGTCAGATCAGCTAAAACACATTTTCTGTGTCCGCATGCAGCTAAACATTGTTACTGTTTAGCACAGTTTGCGGTAAACAAGGTTCTCTGCAACGAATACAGCTCAGAAAGTGATAATAGTGATACAATGGAGACAATAAACGGGGCAAAAGTACAAAAGAGAACTCTTTATTGATTGAACTGATAAAAACAATTGTGTTCCACTATTCAGTGGTTACACTACAGATAGTATTTTAAAACAGATTTTAAACAATTTAAATAAACACATTTTAAGACCTTGTTCTGAGACAGCCTAACATTGACATAGATTTGGTTTCACTAATGTTCTAAAATGTATTATATAAAAGAATTTTTGCTGGTCAAATTTTAATAATTAAAAGTTAAATGTATGTTTTACATTTAACAACAGAAGAGTTGTTAGAGTTTGTGTTCCTCAAGGTGTTAAAAGAATTCTTTCATTTCTGAGGAAAAGCAGGCTCCTATGTTTTTGTTGTTTACATTTGGATCATTGTGCCTTTAATTTTAATGCGAATCTATGAGCTGTCTGTTTTTTTCTTCATATGACGCCCCACCCCTGTCTACACTACAATATTTCCTGTCTCCAACTCTTTAATGAGGTAACATATGATGAGATGGGCACTTCCTGAATCAAGTACTACAAGATGTTATGCATCCTGCATTACAGCAACAAAAAGAAGAGAAAGTATTGATCACTATGTAGCAGGTCTCTTACTTTGAAGAGTGCTGGATAATCACCTGTGTTTGGCTGTTTTTCTCTTTAGGCTCCTTTCACCACGCTGAATGTGATAGTCCGTGTGTGTCCTTGATGATTTTGTCATTGATTTTCTCCACAGTGCCGCCACTGATTTCCTTTTGATGAGCCACTGAGTAATTTCAGTTTGTATGTGTCGACTGGCGATGATGACGCATGACTAACTATTTGTGAACATTTCTTGGGAAACTTTTTATTGATATATTTTGTAACATCTATGTTTTTTGTGCAGGATAGTCAAATATTTAAACAAAATGTTTTTAAAAGTTCCCTATAAATGTGTTAAAAGTTTTAGGTAACACAGTCCTGAACCATCCTTATTCTACAGTTAATCGAACTGTTGTTCCTTTTTTAGTTTTCTCCCCAATGTGCCTGCTCTGCTAAGGCCTTAAGAGCCACTGTTGAATGTTTAATTCCTTCCTTTAAAGTGTTGAATGTGAATGTCATTGAATGTCCTTCATGAATCTGCCATTGATTTTTCTTTTCCATAAAGCAGTTTTCCTCAGGCTATGTGACAACAACAGCTACAGGTAGCTGGTTCAAAGAAAGGGCAGTAAAATGAAAACTGCATTTGAATTTTTTCTTTCACATAATCCTTATAAAAATGGAACAACCCCAGTAGAAATATAGATTATTCTTTTATGGGTGCATCAAAAAGCACATTATCATGATCCCTTTATGTGTGTGCCACATTGTTATGTGTGACTGAGTTAATCAGACACGTTAATGTTTTTGATTGTGTGAGAATTGAGAGACTTAACTGACAGTGAATGGGAAATTAAAAGGAGTTTTTGTACTTAATCATTAAAAACATATTACTTTTGGCAATTTTGTCCCAGCTAAATAAAATTCAGAGAGGAAGGAGGAAGGAAAGGAGGGATGAAGAAAAGGAGGATGGTGTGAGAGAGAGAGAGAGATGAGTGTATTTTTAGCTGCGTATCTGTCACACGTCTTTCTGCCTTTGATGGCTGGTGTCTATCAGATCTCTGAAGCGTGGCGGACCCAGACTTGAAGCTGCATTCGGGAGATGCGCGCACACACACACACACACACACACACACTTACTTAGGCACGTTTTGTAGGTGAGGGATCTGGCAAAATCAAGTGACAGAAAGGAAGCAGAGAGGAAGAAGACAGAAAGACGCTTAGATCTCAAACAAGACATTAACTAAGGATTTGTAAAGGAATAAGATCTACTATGGGGAATAATAGAAAAACTAACGACGTTTTTTTACACGATAAACAAACATCGGCAGGTTCTCCTGACGGACAGCCTGCAGTATCATGCCCTCTTCCTGTCTTTGGTCTTTAGGGTCCAGGAGTTTGTCAGGCAGCTGGCCTCCTGGGAAGAGACTGAGAGTCTGGACACTGGAAAGGTATAGATCGCCCTCTCCCTGTCAACCTGCTTCATTAGCCTCAGACACACACACACACACACACACAAACAGGCTCTTTTTTTCTTTTTCATTTTGTTTTAAAATTAAAAGTGCTGCGTGTAACATCTTAACCCTAAACTGTTCACTGCATAATCAGTGTAGAGAAACAAACAAATAATTCTAGACTTACTATATATTGCACTCTTCATACAATAAATGCAGCTCAAAGTGCTTCACAATATGAAGAAACAAGAAAATGGTTGAAAGTTGACTCATGGTATTCCACGGTTTAGGTAACTTTCTTCTGACTGTGGATCTGCGGCGCAGGATCTGAGAGTGGAAAAAATGGCACATACAAAATACATTTGCAATGTAACTTGGTCCAATAAAAAAAAATGTTGTTCTGTAGATTGGCTGCAGAATATGAATGAATTGTAGCTTCTCAACACACTGTTTAGACATACCAGTAAATTGCAATATTCTGGCCTGGTGGAGATGACACATGAATTAGCTTTTTCTTTTGCATCTCTGGTCCACAGTTTTGTAAATGCTGAACAATCAGAAAGGACCGCATCGTGCCGCTGCAGTGTTTTGACTTCAAATGCCTTGATCAATGTTGCTTGTCACTGCATCCCTCTCACCTCTCCTGCCCTGCTCTGCGCTGGTTGCTGCGTCATGATGCAGAGCTAAATATTTGAAAAAAATGACCCAAAACCCATAAAATGGTGTGTGAGAGGGGAGAAGGTGGGACAGAAACCAGACTGTGCGGTTTGCAGCTCCCCTCTCCACAGGACAGGAGGCCCGGTTGCCATGGTGATGCAGTATTTCTCCAGAATTGCACATATTGATTCGCAGAGGCGTCAACGGCCAAGCAGGAGTGAGAAGAAAATGTGTGTGTCTGTGTGTTTGGGGGGGGGGGGGGTTGGGCTGTAGGGGGAAGAGGAAAGAAAGAGAAGGAGCGTATTGGAGCAGAATCAGCAGACAATGACTTGTGGTGCTATTCTCACGCAAACACGCGCACGTTATACCGTGTACCTTTATGGGATAGTACCTTCACAGCTGTGTTTCTGGTCTTTTGGAAATGTACTTTTTTTGCGTTTTGCTTTGAAGTTGCTCTCGTAAGTGATGACATTCTGCCACCCTGCACTGCACATAATGTATCATTTTGAGTGTGTGTAAATGTGTGAGTTCTGATGTACACACTTGTTAGTTTACACATAAAGGCATGCTGACTTTCTCTCAGCCGAGCGAGACACAGAGAACAGCTCAGAAAACTGCTAGTAGGCAAACATCAGTTAAAGCAAAAGATCCCCTCTGAAACAGAATTCAACCGTGTTATTTCTTGTATGCTTGACAATTTAATCAATATTTGGGCGCATGAAAAACTGTCTCCTAAACCAGTAAAAGCAGATCTCCATTCTGTGACGTACTCTAAAGACTAAGAGTTGTTTCACCAATAATTGCCCGAAAATGCTTTGGTGAATAACTACAAAGAAACGTTTTCACAACTGTACAATCTTGCTTAAAACTGAAAAGATACATATCCTGAAGCTGTCCTTGAGTATTATCGCAGAGTCTGCAGTAAAGTAGCTCCAGAAATTATTGCAACCAACTGTTTTTTCCACGTGACCTTGCTGTAGATGGTTTTAAGGGATTTATTCAGCTATACAAAGCTAAAGGTATCCAAGATTAAAGAAAGAAAAGTGAAAAAATGAAGTTCCTGCATTCCGTGTTGTGGTATTGAGGAAAAACACCATATGATTAAAAAAAATAATTTTTAAAAGCAGCAAATGTTATTTTTATTCTTTAAACGTTACTATATTTAGTTAACTGATAAAAGACAACAGAACAAAACCAAAGTTGGACACTACCTAATAGTGAGCACCTCTAAAGTAGACACATGACTGCAGTAACTGTATGAGTTCACCTTGTGTATTCCAGCCTGAAGCTCCAAACCCAATGAAAAACTAAGATAGAGCACATTCACTCCAGCATGTTTGTGGTATTTAACAAAAGTGAGGGCCATTAAATTGGCGAGCAGGCAGAGATGAAGGGAGCACGGAGGCTGTTTGAAAAGTTGTGTGGATGCGAAAGCTGAATTCCTTGAACACTGTTTGAAAACTGTAATCCCAGCCGAAAGGTCAAAAGTCTCAGCAGGTTTTTTATTTGTGTCTTTGTGCTGCTGTTTTAAGCCCAGAACACGCTTTGTACTCCGTTCAAAGAGCAACACGAGGGGTCTGTGAGGGGATTAGTCTGAATGATGACGGCGGAGGCGGCGAAGTGCGTGGGCGTGTGAGCGCACACAGATGCACATGCATGTGAGCGTGTTGCTGCTGTCATATCAAAACCTTGTAACTGTAAAAGTAAACTTTTCAGAAGCAAAAATAAAAGACAGAGGGACTGAAAAAGTACTCAGACATGAGTTGTGTTATTTCCCTATCCTGTCTCATTATAAATGTCAATTTTATTTATATAGGCCAATCACAGAAATCACAATTTGCCTCAATGGGCTTTAAAATCTGTACAGCATATGACACCCTCTTAACCTTAAACCATCAGTTCAGAAGAGCAAAAGCTTCCAGGGGAAACATTTAAGAAACCTGAGAACCTCCCCCAGAACAGAGAGACATGCAATAGATGTTGTGTGTACAGAATAGATTCACAACAGAAAAGCTTAGTATGTACAATTAAGATTCCAACATGTAAATGGTAAAACGTAAGTGCAGAGGATGGAGTGTGCCTCATTGGCTGTCGCCCACTGAGCAGGATCTGAGCCACACCACCATCCTCTCTGCCGCAGAGACCTGGAAAGAGGACAGGCCACACAAACACAGAAGAAGGCAACACCAGTCACACAGAGAGAAGAAACCAACCAACACACAGAGGGAGAGAGAGAGAGCCATGATAACATGCAAACTAGGGGGAGAGGGAGAGAGGCTGAATCTCCTGGGGGGTTGAAGACCCAGATCAACGACAGCCAGGAGAGAGGGTCCCAGGATGGCCAATGGTCCAGCACAGAGAAGCCCGAGTGTAAGAGAGGAGAAGGAGGATAGGCTAGAGAGAGAGAGAGAGAGAGAGAGAGAGAGAGAGAGAGAGATGGAGGAAGAGAGAAAGATGGAGAGAGAGAGAAAGATGGAGAGAGAGAGAGAGGAAGAGAGAAAGATGGAGAGAGAGAGAAAGATGGAGAGAGAGAGAGAGGAAGAGAGAA
>JAVQJD010095994.1:0-58919 GCA_036023655.1 Nannoperca australis | reverse complement strand
CTGCGTAGGAAGAAGAGTCTCTGTCTTGCTGTCCTGGTGATGATGTCAGCGTGGTGGTCCCAGGTGAGGTCCTCGCTGATGTGAACACAGAGGAACCTGAAGCTGCTGACTCTCTCCACCGCAGCCCCATTGATGTTGATAGGGGCGTGTCCCGTGCTCTGGCCCCTCCTGTAGTCCACAATCAGCTCCTTAGCTCCTTGTCAAGGCTCTGACCTCCTCTCTTTGGGCCGTCTCATCACCGTTGGTGATCCGGCCGATGATGGTCGTGTCGTCAGCAAACTTGATGATTGTATTGGAACTGTGTTTTGCCACACAATCGTGGGTGAACAGTGAGTACAGGAGAGGGCTAAGCACGCAACCCTGCGGAGCACCGGTGTTGAAAGTCAGGGTGGAGAATGTGGCAGTACCAACCCTCACTGCCTGGGGCCTGCCCGACAGGAAGCTCAGGATCCACTCACACAGGGCGGAGTTGAGGCCCAGGTCCCTGAGCTTGATGGCGAGCTTGGAGGGCACAATAGTGTTGAATGCCGAGCTGTAGTCTATGAACAGCATTCTCACGTAGGTGCTCCTCTGGTCCAAGTGTGAAAAGGCAGGTGATAAAGGTTTTGACTAACCGCTCAAAGCACTTCAAGATGATGGAGGTGAGTGCTACTGGGCGGTAGTCGTTGAGGCAGAGGGCTTTAGATTTTTTGGGAACAGGAACAATTGTGGACCTCTTAAAGCACAGGGGGACCACGGATTGGAGCAGCGACTGGTTAAAAATGTCTGTGAAGACAACCGCCAGTTGAGCTGCACATGCCTTGAGGACCCGGCCTGGAATGCCATCAGGGCCAGGTGCCTTGTGTGGATTAGTCCTTTTAAAGGCTCTGCACACATCCGCTCTAGATATTATTAGCGGGCAGGAGTCCTGGGCCTTTGGTAGTTCCACTGCCGGGGAGGTGTTCTCAAAACGTACGTAGAATTTGTTGAGTTCATCTGGGGAAAATGCAGATGTCAACACAGCTCTGCTAGTATCTGTGTGTGTGCATCTGTGTGTGTGGGTAATGCAAATCTGTGGGCAAATTGAACAAAAGGAACATTCCTTTTTTCCTGAGTGACATGTGTTGAAGCTTCTTTGTTTTCCTTGCTATCAGGAAACTGATTCATCATTCACCATTCTGGCATCATACCATAACCCTCCTGCTCAGCTCAACAGCAACATGTGAGAACTGCATCACATTGTGTTTTGATCTCTGCATCTGTCTTTTGTGCTTTGTCTACGATCAGCTCAGTGCCGCGGACCTCATACAGGCTCACGATAGAGATACCACATTCTTGCGTGCATTGAGGCCCATGTAGATTGTTGTCTTTCAAATCAGGGATTAATAGGAACACATGTACACCAGTTGTGTATATAATGTGTGTGTCACTGAGCCAAGGGGACTGCCGGGCCCTAATCTGTTTTCGCAGACTTGACCGTGTAAAGATTTATACTCATCTGTCATTTTTCTCCTTCGCCCCATTGCGTTGCACAAGCCTGACTGATATGCTGTCGGCCTGGAAATACAGAGACAGGACTCACAGCTTGTTCTGTTCTCTGCATTTGATGCTCAGATGAGGGATTTGCACGATATCATGTATCTAATCTTGTGGAAAACTCTCCATCAAGATCTATTGTTTGGACTAAACTCAGTATAACTAGTTATTGCTGATCACGTTGGTAGAACAAAGACACACAAAAGACCTAACAAAAGAGAAAGAGAAAACAGATAATTTAGCAACCGCATCACATAGGTAGCCACACACGCCACAAGTTAGAGAAGTGGGTCTGACTTGTGGGGGAAGAGGTTCCCCACTGGTTTTACACACACAGCACATTTTGCTGAAAATAGATTCCCTTCATCTCTGCTTGACCTAGAATTTGTGCGCCCACATTGAGGGTTTTCCACCCAACCCTGTTGTTACCTGCTACTGAACAATTGAGGAGAAATACGAGACATTTAGCGGCTAGAAGCTCATCCGTGTAGGCCATAACCCAAAGCAGACCCCAAAAACTGAAGGGTCCTTCACCAAAAACTGGATAACATGTCTTCCTTCATCCTGAAATATCCTCATCAGAGAACAAAATAGGGTTATAATGGAAATGTATGGCAGGGTGGGGCGTGTTATGAGAATCCCACAAATTATGGGCTGGTGGGGAATTGTTCTAATCCAGCAAACCAATGCTGCGGAAACAGAGCTGCCATTTTGGATAAAGGAAAGGAGCAAGTTATATTCTGAGTCCAGTCTGAGATCTAATGGATCATGGGGAAACTGTGTGGCCCTGGTGGTGGGTTTGGGGGGGGTTGGATTTTGCATCTGCAAATGTATGAAAACCTGTCAGTGAGATTGAAAGTCAGATTCAAACAGTGTGGAAGTTATAATTAGGGTCAGTTCTTATCCAAATATGGCTTAGATTCATGTCTTCTTCTGATTTTCCGTCTCTCAGTAGGAAAATGTGATGAACAACGATCAAAGATAGCGTTTGATGTGTGCTTCGGAAATGTAAGATTTCAGCTATTTGCTCCGTCCTTGGCATCATTCTTAATTAATAATTAACTGCACTTGCTCAGCTAAAGCTTTCATCCAGTGTTCTAGACGCATCAACGTCCTGGATCATGTTGTGTTTCTGTGGCGCGCTGCATTTCTTGGAATGTGCGCCGGCTCTTTGATTGTTCTGTTTCCTGTGATTTCAGAGGCCCTTTGTCTCTGCATGGTAACTCACTAATCAGGGAACTCCGTCATAGCCTCCTGTCGCTGGCCCGCGTTCCCCTAATGTCACCCTCTGTGTAATGATATTTTTGGCTCTGCTCTCATGCCTCTCACAATCCATTAAAGCAAAACAAACAAAACAAAAAAGTCAAAATTGGCAAGAACAATTACCTTTAGGAATGTGCAGACTAAAACTGAGATTGTGGCATCACTGGCAGCTGAAGGGGTGAAGGGGGTAACTGCTACGTCATGAGGCAGAGCTCCAAAAGTAAAACAAAAAATGTAAATCCTATTCAACTGGGCCTTCCTCTCGCCTTCATATGCCTGTTAACTCCTGTATGATTTATGATTTGATATACTACAGGCCACTGGATACATGTATCATTTTTCTCTGTTCATAAAATGTGTGAGTAGGAACGCTTTTGCCAGAACTGGAGAATCACAATGAGGTCAGTTTTTTTTGCACCCTGGGTTTCCCCCATCTTCTTTTGCTTAGACTGTGGTTTCGTGATGTGTTATGGGATCCATGAAACAACAATAAAAAAGGTTTGCTTAGTAATGTGTCTATGTACAGTCTTAACAATTTTGCAGAAGTTGAGCAGAGAGCGCACCATGTAGTCAGTGTGAGAACTTTGTGCCGTCTAAGCTTTCTGGAAGGGCCTCGGTTCCCTTTTATACCTCCTCTTAAAATAACCCCACACCCATTGGCTGAGAGCAGTCTGGTCATTGAATCGCAACAAGCCAATTAGAGAGTAACACTTCCTTTACTCTGAAAGATGTTTCCTGTTGATAGTAAAAGTGTGGCCTGCTGAAGAACAGAGAGGGGGGAAGCTTGTTGAAACGCTGCCACTGTTTCCTTGACCTTTGTGGCCTTCATGGCGGAAAGATTGATGGTGAGGTGTGTGTTTTCACTGTGTTTATGAGTTTGCTGGTGTACAGCAATGGTGGAAAGTAACTAAGTACACCAAGTGTGTGTGTGTGTGTGTGTGTGTGTGTGTGTGTGTAACCTCTGAGATAGGTTTATTTAACCCCTTAACACTGGAGCCTCTAACAGGCCGCCTGGATATATTTTGTTGTTTTGGCCGTAAATGTGTCAGAAAATGGGCTATGAATAAATGTAAAAAAAGTGTGACTCAACAAAATAAAAATCTGCCCGTGTTTGACCGGCAGTATATCGCGATAGCCGTAATAAACCGTAATAACCCTTATATGAGTGCAAAGACCATTCGCTCTACTTTCAGGAACTGTTGGAATTATTTTTATAGCACAAACGGTCTAGGAATTATGGTAATTAGAACAAGGCATGTAAAAACCTGTCGGCACCACAGTGTAAGAGGGTTAAATAACTGTTTGGAGCTAAAAGAGGTCAAATTATCCAACATTTCACAAAACAGCGGGGAAAAAAACAAACAAAAAAAACAGAACAGAATGTCGCAGAATTTTGCTTTTTTGTTCTTTCCTACCCCATTTACAATCTCACGACCCCTAAGATTTATATTGTGATCCACTGGAGGGGCCCAAACCCTAGGTTAGGAACCACTCCACTAAACTCTATATAAAGGAAAAACTATCTCCACCTTGAGCAGCTAACACAACTTTTACAATTGCAGGACCTTTACTTTGTTTATTTATTTATTTATTTTTACAATTCTTGTACTGGTGCTTTTACTTTTACTAGATCTGAATACTTCTTCCACCACTGGTGTACAGCGACACACAGGCCTGGACAGAGGAGATGCTCGAGCACACACACACACACACACACACACACACACACACACACACACACAACATGGATGTAATATGAACCCGTCTAATTTCTGCCATGTCACGTCCGTCTTCCCAGTGTCACTGGCTGGTTCACATGCCAGCCTAAAGATGTGAAGTGGTTAACTCCCTGTGGGAATGACAGCTTCACTCTGATCAACTCAGGCAGATCACACTCAGAGACTGTATTTAGAGCAGCAAACAGATCTGATGTTTAACTCTTTGTGGTGCAGATGTTGTGTTTTCACGGCCATCAAAACAAACAGAAACCACAGGGAAAACCTTTTTTTCTCTCTTTGATGTCAGTGAGAAAATCCAATGTGGCAAAAGTTTAAAAATCCTTGAAGTCAGAATCCTCTCTTAAGTGTTTGTGAGCTAAAGTCTGTTGACCTCTTCCAGGGTTTTAGTGACCAGTCTCACCCCTGACACCCACCTGTTTCTGTGGCCTGCATAGACTCAGGGTTGTTTACGTCTAATGGGACGCTGTTGCTGCAGAGGGAAAACCGAGGGGCCCGATGGTTGCGGCCACAGGTTGGAGGAATGTCTACCGTCTGGACGGGAAAATATAATCAGCTTAGATCAGCGAATTAGAGGCCGGTTTCTCTTTCTCCCTTCACGCTCTCACTTTCCCTCCATGTGCTTGTCACGCACGCAGGCGCTCTCGGGTTTTCTCACTCACCCTCTCTGAGGCGTGCGCGTGCACACACACACACACACACACACACACACACACACACGCACTCTTTCAGATGGAGAAAAATGACACCTTTTCTTTCAGCTATTTCCTCTGTTTTTACATACTTGGGCCTGGGGTACAAGAGGCAACCTTGTGTTTTCATGTGACAAAACACACATAGGTCTGTGTGGATTTGGGAGAGGTGAATAGCCTAATTCATCATTCGGGGTTAGGCCTGTCTAAGCCTCATCTGGGAATATCTCTATCTACACTTAAAAAGTGGGACTGTTGGCGCTGTCTCTTGAGCTTAAAGAAACTACAACTCAGTCCTGTCCTCTGTTTGACTGATGACTTCTCTGGAGAATCAAAATTCCACAGTTTTAATGTGGTTCTACCTAAAAGCTGTAAGCCTGCGTTTCTCCTCAAAACTCCTCCCGTTTGACCGAGGAAACAGCATTTTGCCTAATCCTTTGGTTTTTTTGGCTGCATTCACAAAAAGCAAACATCAGTGGTGGAAGAACTATCCAGATCCTTAATTTAAGCAAAAAACGGAAATACCATACCATATCAAAATACTCCTTTTCAAGCAAATATCCTGCATTTGAATTTGACAAATACATATAATGTTTCACTGGTATCATCTTGTTACACTGTGATGTTTTTGATGCTCTGACTGAATGGTAGGGTGCAGGACAAATGTGATAATAAATATACAGTTATGTGTTGTTTTTCTGTGCAAATTCAATAAATGTACTAAAGAAATGACAAAAGTAATATCTATAATCACGACACACAAAAAAGTGAATTTAACCATCGTATCGTGATTCTTTTTGTGTTGTGTTTTGGGCAAGGAGAGGACACAATGTACTTTCACAGTAATTACTGGATTATTATAAATACTTATATATTCATGTGTAAGCAGTATTTTATTGTTGTAGCTGGTAAAGGCGGAGATAAGGCTGATCCTGTACACTGTTTTGGAGTTGAATCCATAATAAAAGCATTGTACATTTTAAACTTAATCCTAATCTGCAAAGTAACCATAGCTGTTAATAAAGGTATAATATTACCCTTTAAATGAAGTGGGGAAATAAGCTGCATGAAATAAAAATACTCAAATTAACAGCAAGTACCACAAAATTGGGTGTAAGTAGACCTTGAGTAAATGTATTTTGTTATTTTCCAACCCTGACAAACATACATGCCTGTCATCACATTGTGTATATTAAGTCTCACCAGGGGCATTATTCCTGATAATTAAGCCTCCACAGTGGACGTTAAGGGTAACAGGTCAACCACAGGCGCGCTCAGGGTGCACTGTAAGTCCTCCACTGCCCGTCACGTACACTCACTCTCACACATTCTCACTCGCTCTCACACACATGTCGATAACCGCACTTGTAATGTGAACCTTACTGCTGAGGGGAGCGGGTCTATAATTACAGAGAAATGGTGGGAAAGCCATAATCACAAAGACTCAAATAGAAATCTGAATCAACAGATGATTCCAGATTGACTCGTTCCCTCTGTTTACACAAGACAGTTTTGATTTACGTTCAGAACTGGAAAACCTATTGTCCCTTGCACAAATGTTAACATTTCTCTGATTGAGCCTTTAAGAAGCCTGTAAGTGGTGATATGTAATTGTGCTTTTGTGTTTTTGCTTTCACGCAGAAGCCACATCAAAGGTTGTTTTTCTGTATCTTGCCAGCCGATAGACAAGATCTGATCGAACCCCCCCCCCCCCCCCATTGAATTTAATCATCCACAATCCAACTGTGACTTGCACTCCTGTGTTCACCCGCTTATAACAGATGCCCCAGTGTGTTTCTGTTGCACACGCTCACACTGCCTTTTCACTATTTCAGCCCAGCTGGCGGAAACCGTTAAATGAGCAGAAACTATGACACCTTCGTGGTATGAAAATTAGATTCTTTCCGTATAGGTGTTTGTTATTTTTACTGGCGCTTTGGTCATCTGTTTATAGACTTGTTGTTCATGCATGAGCTGCACTGACCTGTGTAATGATGGCAAGGTTTTCTCTTTATTTGGACCATTTTGTTCATTTGTTCTGAAATAAAACTCCTTTAAAAACCCCCTCAGTTTGACAGCAGGTTCAGACACAATGTGACATTAATATCTGAACAACACTGATACTATGCATGATACCTTGTCTGCATATTTACAGTATTTCCAAAGCATGTGACGTATTTCTTTTCGGGTTCAATCAAAGTTGAAAGTGTCATCCACTGATTTTAATGCAACATCCAAATTGTGCGTCAGAGATTAGTGCTTTCGATCTGTCTATCAAGATCAAACTCTTCCTCGGTTTTCTGCATCAAAACCGTTTGTTACTATAGCTTTAAAAAACTATAGTTTAAAACACTGTCGTTGCTCAATGGCAATTGCCTAAGACACCCCATTCCTGGGAAATGAATGCATGCCCTTGTTCCAAATTTAGTTTTTGCCCGCCACCATGGGCTGCTATTTGGTCTGCCATTTTTCAGGGTTGTGGGCTTCTTTAATGAGCACTTTGATCCCACTCAGGTCTGGCGCTGGTGTTTACGCGACCCTGGAGGAAAAAAAAAGGGAAAAAGAAAATAAAAAACGTATCCCATTCTCTGGTAGAGACCTCTGAGCTTTGGTGTCCAGTGTAGCTACCACATCAGGACCCCGGGGATCTCATCTTCATCCTCAGACCCTGAGTGACCGCAGAGAGTTCGTGGCTGCATTTCCAAGACACAGCAGGATGGATTTCTGTGGAAAGCACAACAGCCAATGACAAATGTACACTGGACGAGGGACAAACAATGAAACTGATTGTGAAACATTTCCAGTCAACCTGTCAGATTCCTTTGGGTTACGAGTTCTCATTACAGATGTCAGTGACAGCTGCTTTTTTGAGGTTCATTTGTAGTGTAACACGTGTTCTTGATGAGGAGATCCGTTTATCAGTCTCATAAATTTCATAACTTAACTACAATAGCTTCTTGACTCTACACACCAGATACTTTATTTCCAGGATGGCTTTTGACATGGAGCAGCTGGGTTGTGAGTGTCAAGGCTCAAGTGCCTTTTAACTTGCTGCATCTGTATGCCTTCACTGTAACCTGCATTAACTTTACACTTAAAATATCCAGAGTTTAAAATGTAAGTTAGCTAGTACAGAATCTCAATTATGTGATGTTTTTCAAAGCGGATAAATCTGCAGTGCAGACCTCACAAAAAATAAAATATGGAGTTCATGTAGCACATAGCTACCATTTGATTAACCCGATAAACCTCACTGACCTGCATTCGGTCACTACAAACTCTCAGAAAGGCACAGAACTGCATTTTAAGTTTAGTGGAAATCGGTAGAAGGTTTTCAAACATATCAAATATGTCATGACTGAAGTTTGGGTAAATGTGTATAAAATACTGCACAGGATGACCTAGTTTATTCTCATTTAAAGGAGAAGTGCTGCCATAAATAACACTGATTCTTCTTCTGGACGGCCTTTCAAGTAAATTCAGAGGAAAAAAGGGGGAAGTGTATCATCGGTCTGTGATCTATTATTGAATGTTCGCACTGATATGAGCATTTACCATTTAATATGTGGCTACATGTCAATCAAAACCACTGCCTGTGATCACTCTGCAATGCAGTTCAACTTTCAGTTGTGGCTTCTCTGAGTTGATCTTTAGGGCTCTCTCATCACTTGCCATATGGACATTGGAAACAGATGGCTAACCAGCGAGTTGCCATGAAACAAGATTTGTGAAATGGTTAACATGTTTATTAGTTATCAAAAATTGGAAAAACTGAGTGTACTTTTGCAGGTTGTGGCTCTATTGTGCTTCGCACATTGTCCAGAGCATGTTAACGTTTAACAGCTGAAGCAGAAAACACAGTTGGGATTAATGAGAGAGGTCATCCACATTTGTTTTCTCATGCAAGCTTTTAGTAATAGTCATTGCACTAATATCACATTGAGTGTTAAATCAGATCTTAAATTCAAAAGGAATGCACAGGCCAAATTAGAGGCTAAACAATTAGTTTCACATGGAATGAGTCCAAGGAAACTTCAGCTGCTTTTGTATAGAAAAACCGTGATCACAGAAATGAAAAACGAGGATATTAGCATAAACTATGCTACATTAATCTGATCACTTCACACTACTAACAGATTTTTGTCTCTAAAAAAACTCTGCCTCTTGTTTTTAAACTCAGGTGTATGTATGACATAAAAGACTTGAGTGGTTAGTCAGGTGATTTCTCTTTATTTCCCTGAAGGCATCAGCAGGAATTGCCACATTCCACCAAATGAATGGCCAGCTGTACAGGCACACATAATACAACAAAGAGCTTCAACCAAAAGGACTGAATGTTCTAGAGTCATTCGCCGTTTGGCACAAAGTCCCATCTGATGTCGGGCTGAAGGAAGCTTGCCCTATTTCACTCTGCACCCTGAACCAAACAACTAAGCCAGCCTCACAATAACCTTACAAATACCTCAACTGCCACAGCTGTATAAACTTTAGTTCCTGGAAAACAGTGAATAAATATACAGCTTGGTGTGTTGCGTTAGGTTGGTTTGCATTGACTTGGAGACGTTGTTGGCTGCTTTGTTCACTGTGAAATATTAATCTTTAAATCCTGTTTGAAAAGGATGACAGGATATGCAAAGTCTGCATAACTGCCAGGGTGACAGGTGTGTGTATGTGTGTGTGTGTGTGTGTTTGCTTTTGGAAACATGACTTGAAACTGTGAGTCAAAAACATAATAAACAAAAACAAAATGTTAATTTATGTTAACTACTTATATACGTGTTTTACATACTTTTGCCACGCACAAGCACAAATAACTGCTCCGCTCTTTGTAAGGCGGTGAAGAGAAACTTGGCGAACGTGATGGGAACTGTTTAGAGCCAAAGACAAGAAGACAACTCGCTTGTTGACTCAGTGACTTACAGCAGTTTGCACCGCGCTGTTAATCACAGGAGTATATGGCCATGTGAGTGGGTGCAGGAGCAGGATGCTGCTGTAGGTAGACTGAGATGGACCAGTCCAGACACACAGTAGTGCAAGACAGCAGAAAATCATGCATTCACGTGCATATACACTCTCATAGTTGGGTGTAGAGGATGGCTTGGTGTGAGATGGATTAGAGGATTAATCAAGATGTAAATAGCTGTCAAGCTGGATGCAGCCCTTTGCCTGGACTTGCCTGTTGTGTGCCCATCCACGTGTTCTGGATACCCATGTGTCAGTGGTTGTGACTCACACCAGACAACGTTGTTTGCCCAAGCCGCTGTGACTCATCACATGCTTGCTGGATGGGAGCCGGACTGTCGATGTTTTCTCATGCCTTAAGTAGACTATGTGTTTGACTTGAGCTTTTGGAAGGTATTTTTTGCATGCTATCATGGCCATATCCTGCTCAAAGACAACAGAGCACCTCTCTCTGTCTTTTCTTCTTTTTAAATCCACATCTCGCATGTCACTCGAGACTGCTTTGGTTCTTTATGATGGAATCTGCTGTGTTGCCAAAGAACAGGCATGGGGTTGATGCACTTTTGCTTACCTTTGCAAAAGTAGGGTATTTTCAACATACCATACATAAGTGCAAACACAGCTCTTGGCTTTGGAAACATGCGTGGGCGACTGTCAGAGCCGTGTATCGGTGCCCGACCAAGGGTTACAACCCGAAGGAGACAATGTTAACCTCAGTGCTGATACGGAGACTATATAGGTGTCTTATCTCTTGCCCCAGGCTCCTTGAATCACTCCAGCAACAGAATTTTATAGCAAAAGAAAAAAAATGGCCATAAACATAAAATGACTGACTGATAGCTGCACTCAGCTGAAAGATGCCCTCTAATTAGTGTGTTTTATGAGCCCAGGATCCACAATGAAAACATGTTCGTGCTGCGCCAGAGAGCAAACACTGCCTGGGAGGTCACAGTGGCTGCATGGTGCTCTGGAGTGTCCTCAGACCAAGTTCAGGGCACTTCATAGGAAGTCCTGTGGCAGAATTTTGGCACCCACATCATATTTGCTAATTTCAAGGTTAATTACTGTACAGTGTGAGTAATGGGGCAATTTCACTGAATGAGAGTGAAGAAGTGTTGTGCATTCCACCATTTTCAGTGCTGTTTAGTAGCTGACATGTTGTGTAGATATTTGAAACAATATCTCTTCTTTACAAGTTAATTTAGCTGCTTGACCTGTTGCAGTAACTGGCAGCACTTTATGTCCCCGTCAGTGATGTTAGCTAACGTTACTGTGTCTTGGGAGGGAAACACAACAGCCTTATGGACTGAAAATGATCTACAATCTCAATGAAAATGCCACAAGAAGCTAGCACACTAGCATTTATAAATAGGTAAGCTAATGTTAACGGTGCTTTCAGTCGGTGATCTTTCGTGTTGGTGGGAATTAATGCAGGATTAATGTACTCAGTCATCCTCTGTCAGCAAATCTTCCTTTAGATTTCCACTGAGGAATATTACGTGTTAATGTTATCAGACATTGTAGCAGCTTGTCTCAACCTAAATACTTCTGAGTGAGTAAGTATTTAATTGAGGGTTTGTGAAGTCCCAATTGTTCCTATTGGGAAAAAAAGAGCTTTAGACAAAAGTATCTTCCAAATATAATGAAAATGAATTATGTAGCAAATGTGGAAGTGGAAAAGTGGAAAGTTATGGTCACGTTTGAGAAAGTGAAACCTGCTTGTTGACATAAAATGAAACCAACTTATTGTAGATATGATAAAAGGTAATGTAAACTCTTGAGCCCCGACACTTTTAACCGTCATTTTTTACAAAACATAACAATTAAGAAAAACAGCATTTAATCCTCAGATGTCTCAGGAATGAATCCCTGAAAAATTCCTCTAGCATCTCCTGTTTCACCTGCTGCTGCATGAGTGAACCAATGAGCTCTGACTACACAGGTCAACCTCTCAGCAAAGAAAGGCTCTTTAAATGATTGAAATATTTCAGATGCTCCTCCAGACAAAAGAGGTAAAAACAAGCGAGTTGAGCCAGAAGCAGGAGGGTTCCCCCTGACCCTCTGGTCAACCAGAAAGTGGGAAGGGTTAATCCCGGTTTACACCGACCTCACTCAGCAGCTTCTCAGCGCTGGAGTGATAAACATGAGTACGAGGAGGATTCTCCTCTCACCTGGAGACAACACAGCGCCCCGGGCCTGACCCCAAAAGTGATGACAGACTTGACATGACAACTGGAGAGAGAGAGAGAGAGAGAGAGAGAGAGAGAGAGGGAGGGAGGGAGGAGAGAGACAGAGATGTAAAGAGATGGAGAGATGGGGAAATAGAAGTAGAAAAAGCCATAAAGATAAGCCCCTTTCAGACATGGAATCAGTAAAATTGCCAGGTTTGTTTATCTGTTAGAGTAAGTTATTTATCAACCCCCAGTTTTCTTCTCCTCTTGTACATTTCTAGGAAATCAGCAACTTTTCTTGGCTTTTCTCTTGCAACTGATAATATCCCTGCTATCGTTCAAGGTAAATGCAGAGTTCAATGGATGTCAGAACTGTTTGCTGGGCGTTGACATTAGCTTTACAGCAATTTGTTATTTCATTTCGGACTTATCTTTATTTCTATTGATAAGGTGAAACTGATTCATCACTGTCAAGAGGTTGAACTTGATCACTGCAGTTTTAATTTTTCACAGTGACTAATGTTAATACTATATATTATGTACATAACTGTTGATAGCGAGGTTTCTATTTAAGACGTGTGTTTGAGCAATGCCTATAAATCAACCTGGGATGTGTTTTTGAAGTCATGTAAGAGTGTAGGTGCATTTTGTGTTGAGCAGGCCTCTAAAACTATTACGACATTCCATGTGCATGTTTACCTGTCAGCTCAGGTCTCATCCGCAACCACACCTTCATTGTGTTTTTATGGTAACAGCTATAGATTCCTGGAACTGAATTAGTCCTCTGAAACTTTGAATTCTGTACACCTGTACATTTTCACTCAGATTTTTTTTTTCATTAAATGCTAATTATTAAAAATGTTCTGTTGCTTTTTCTTCACAATACATAATCTTACTCTACTCTGAGAATCTTATGTACAATAAAATAGCACAGCAGAGTTTTCCTGATCATATTTGCATGTCAGGTTGGTTGTGTTTCATTGCGTATTCGCTGTTTTAGAGATTACAGTCCAACAAAGTGAGAAAACTCCTGCAAACCGTTAAAGAGAGTGTTTCTTTCTGTCTTTGTTTACATCTTAGAGCAATAAAACGCTAATAAAATGATCTACAGAGGAGCTCCTTGAGCGTGATCTCCCTGTAAAATCTTACCCGAGAGTCTGCAAGTATTTTAATGAGCTGATCATAAACTAAACATGCACTTCTGTTGACAGAGGGAGAAAAATAAAAGAGCACTGGACAGTCTATACTTTCACAAAGGCTTTCTGTGCCGCATCTGACTTTGTAATTATTTACCATTTATGAGGAGCATCAAGTCGTGCAGGTAAGGCCAGCTGTGGGTTTGATTTTCTTACAGGCAACCACATAAAATTCCTTACAGTGTGCTATCTCAGTTTTGTGCAACTCCTAAGATCCTTCAGGTGTTTGTTAGCTTGTTGGCTTTGCAAAAGGACACACAGTGGTTTCAACATATCTACAAAAGACACTTCATCTCTCACTTTTCTACTAAAGATAAAGGACTCTCAAGGTGAGGATGCTTTGAGACCAGCGGCTAAAACAAAAGGATTGCTGATAAACTATAGTGTTTGTGTGATTCTGTCAAACTTTATTTTTAGATGCGGGAGTAAGATTTGTACATTAAGTCAAACCCTGACCAGTTGGGCGTGCTTCTTCACACACTCACTTAAACACACACACACACACACAAACACACACACACACACACACACTCACTGCACCTGTGCAGGATTGTGCTGAAAAGAGCTGATAGCAGAGTGAAAGAACTTGACATTTGTTTTCCTAATCACCTTCGACACCTCCTTTCTGTTTGCGCAGAGCGAGAAGTATCACAGAGCTCAACAAAGGCCTCATTTACTCGCCGTCCTTATTTGTCCAAGCGTGTTTCCCTGCAGCTCCCTGAAACCACAAGCTCATTATTTCATCCTCCGTAATGCTAGCTTTTAAATCCACATCAGCACACTCGTTTGGTTAGAGATGGTAAATATTTATGTAGCGTGTCACAAAGAAAAACGCTCACAAACACACGTGCGCGTGCACACACAAACGTGCACACACAAACGTGCACACACAACTGGCAAACAGACACACACTTTGCGGGCACACTTTTACCCTCCTGTTTGTTCCGATTTCCTTATTTTCATTTTCATTTTGAGCTGGAACTGTTTCACCCGTCCCTTTGGCTGGAGGCACGAGATCTCATTGTCCTATTTAAAGCCAGAAAAGTGCTGTGTTGTTTTCTCTGATTGTTTCTATTTGTTGCTTAGTTCTTTGTTTTCACATGCAAAGTGATTCTAAATTGACTAATGAATGAGTGTATGCATGAACAGTGCTTCGCTGGGTGGAATCATTGTGCTTTGGCTTTTAGAGATTGTCACAGAATTTCAAATAAAAGTCACAGGCACTCAACTACTGTTTATATCTTTATTTTGGAAATATGAAATGAATGTAGGAATGCCAAAAAAATGAATGATATTCATGAGAAGAATTGGTCTTCTTCAGTTGTTTTACAGGCTCAAGTAGTGGAATGGAGCATTGTCTTGATGTGGTGAACAGTGATGCTTTGAAAAGTCGTTCACTGGTCCAATTATAAAATCCTGCCAGTCTATTCCACCATTGAGTGAGACAGAAGCTTCAAGAACTGACATAAATTGTGATAGAATATTCTGTTTCCCATCGTAGCTGCTGGAGACATCAGGTTGATGTGACGTTTGACCAGAAATTTAGAAGAAACAGGAAAAAAACACAGCCAAAACAACAAAGTGTGCCCAGAAATGCAAGACGAAACACCAGCACTTCTTTTAAACAGTTTATTCGGGTCGATTTTTTCCCCCAATTCATGTATGTCTCCACCCCTCCCCCTCCTTCCACTCTGCGTCTCAGGTTGCCTGCAGTCAGGTATGATGGCCTGAGGCCTCCGGTTAAATCCCCAGCCCAGACGTCTGCACAAACCTAGTTTGCCTCATCGGGAGTCCCGCATTGATTGCTGCTTTAGTCTCCCCTCATTGTTAATGGGAGCCCTGCATTGTGAGGGGCCACTTGCAATATTGTCTGGCTGAGTGCTGGAGAATTGGCTGTGTGGGCACCCGGGCTGCCAGCGGCTCCTGTGAGGTCTTGTTGACCTGCTGAATGGGGCCACCTGAGAGTCCATCAGGGCACCAAAATGTGACAGAAGAATGTGGATGAACTGCTGCCGCCTGGTTTAACAACTGTTGACCAAAAACAAAGGGAATATGTCCGTGGAACAACACATGATCAAAAAATATTAAAAAAACATGAATTTCAAGACTGACTGACGCTAAACTTGTTTTTAGAAAATACTTGAAAAAAGCAAATTTTTTATTTGTTGTAAGATTGTAAGGACTCCGTTACAGGGTTAGGGTAACTATAATTCCACATTTACATGCACTCGGCGGCACATTCAGGATAAAGGAATGTACTGAATTTTGTTTGGGCTCCAGGTTGTTCCTGCAGGATGCCGCAATTAAACCTTGATATCAATATCTGCTCTTTCTCTCTCCGTGGCTTTGTGTTGTGATTTTCTCTCTCTGCAGAGCTCATTGTTTTGTTTAACTAATCAAAGACTCAGCGGCTATCAGATCAGAGAAGGCCTGTCAGCGGAGCTCCTGCTAACAGCCTCTCGCTCAGCACGCGAGATGATGCTTAAAGAACAACTTTCGAGGAGGAAGGGAAGAAGAGGTGAAGTGTAAATTTGGAAGTGTGTTTGATCCTTTTGATGGAAATGTCAGAGTGATACTTACAGTTTACATTTACAAGTACACTAATATCCACTGCTATTGGGGCTACTGATCTCAGTGCTAGGACCGTGCTGAGGAGTGGAAACCGTTCAGTTGAGAAATAAAAGCTTATTTAAAAAATGACCCAGCATATGAAAATGTGGTTTCAAAATAAATTGGCATTCCATTTTACCAAGTGCGTAATCCACCTGCAGTATAGTACATCCTCACAGTTATGTGGGATTTTACAAATATAGGCTTTTCAATCTTGTGTTCAACATTGATTCCCAAATGTAGAAAAAACATATACAGTAACATTTGGAAACGCGACCCTTCATATGCAACGTTATACTGGCGGTCACGCAGATAAACCCGAGGTTACCTCTTCAGTGGAGTCACTGGAGGGATGTGTGCTGGTCTCATGTAACTGAAGCTCACAGTGAATCTCGGTGGATAATGACGGTGACTGAGCCTGCTCCCATTGTTCACCTGCATTGTGTTACATGGGAATGAGGACGGCAGGAAACCTGCCTTTTGTTGATCTCTTATATTTTGTATTATTACACCAGTGCTGGTTCCTTCACGCCGGACCGCGCGCGCACACACACACACACACACACACACACTCTGACACACACATGTACGTTATATGCAAGAGAGCTTCACCACTTCAAAGGCTTCAATCTGTGCACAAAGCAAATGGCAGGAGGAGGCAAATTAGAAGGGGAACACGGGCGCTTCTTCAGAAGGAGAGGAAGCCCATCGGAAGAACCTTTAATCTCCCACAATCCTGCCAAAATGAACACCCGGGGGAAATGACACATGGCATGACACAATCACATGACTTGCTGTAGCGATATTACATTGCAAAATATAAAAATCGTTGCTGTCCCAGAATTTATTGTCCCCGACACGACAGAGGTCATGTTTCTGGAGCATAAAAAGCTTCTTGGAAGTATTATGTTGCTAATCCAAGCTGACAATGGAGAAAAAAAGTAGTCCAATAATAATATTGAAACAATTTGTTCAATAAAATATTGTCCAGCAAATTCCTAACGAGGTTCCATGGCTTTGGCTTAAGAATAAAAATACAGCTGTTAACCCACTTTTTTGTGTCACATTTGTAAACTGATAAAGGCTTTGACATCTTGTATTTGGGCATTTGAATTAAGATTCAGCGCTAAGTGCCCTAAAACTGTAAAGGCAAGATTACAATAATATGTTGTTCTCAAGTGAAATCAGAAAAACAGAAAATCCTTCTGATAACTGATACGTTTTTCTGATTGTTTTCTGTTTACAACATTAGAAGCTGGAGGGTTTAATCCTAAAGCAATACTAACACGCACTAAATTGTCTATTCAACCTCACAGAGAAAACCAAAAAACCAAAACACGATTCTTAAGTTATGGATTGAAAAGGACAAAGCGCTAGAACAATGTTTGAAGTCAATTGTAACCTTTAAAATAAGCCCCTTGCTGTTCCAGCAGCCCAGCTTAACTCATCATTTCTTTCTTTGTGACAACCTATAATTGCAGACTTTTTAAGCAGCCCTGGAGATGTGTTGTAGATAAGCTGTCCAGCTTAACACAGTTCAGGCTTCTCAGTGGTTTCCTTTAGGCACGGCGTTCCCGTAGGCTGCAGATTTTGTGCAGAGGTGTCGTATTTCAAAGATGCGATGTTCTTTCAAAACACATTAGAGCATGATGACTGACTCATTGTGTAATTAGCAACAGAGACATGATCTGAAATGAAAGTTTCATATTCTTGTGTCAGAGTTGCTGTATATTTTTTATACGTTTTAGGTAAAGGAGAAGTGGATCCAGGAGACCATGAAAGGACACTGTAGGACAACAGTTGTAGAAGTGATTAGTGGTCACAGTATTTATTAAAGGCAAACTCTTTAATTAGAGAAAACACCAATGGAGGTAAATACTCCGTCATCTGATATGATCTCGGGTAAAGTAACCTCCCCCCCAACCCCTCTTTCTCCCATCAACACCAAACACTAAGTGCAGGTAACAAAGCTGTAGCCCTGAGGTCCCTCTGTCTCCGAACTAATCGAGAATGACAATAGAAGTAAATCTCATCTGTATTGTTAGAAAAACATTGAGGCAATATGAAACTGGTGTTTTTCAGGTGGGAATCCTGATTCGACAAATGCCAGCGATCAGAATGAATCTGTGTTGAGCAGCACGATGTATGACTTTCCGCTTCCTCTGGATTTCCAAGATGATTTCTTGTCTAAGGCTGATTCACATCCTGATACACTCAAAATGTTGAAGAGCATGCTTTAACTTGACTTCCAGCGGCAGCTTCCTTTGATTAGCTGTCATTACATCTAACGTGCACGCTGCTTTACTGTACTCAACCTCCAATGCTCGACATGATGTAAACTCAGATAAAGACAAAGAGAGTTAAAGTTTCTTAAGAACAGCTTTATGATACTTTATGAGTGAGATTAGCGTTCTTCAGCTGGAGCTCCTTGGGCAGGTCTTTCCAAAGTCAAAAGGCAGGTCACCTAAGGTCTTTAACCTTGATAGAGGAAAGGTAAGGACATTTCTGCCTGAAGATCTCAAGTTGCATGAAGAAAGCAACAGTCCAGAAAAAAAGACTCAATAATCATCAATTAAACCTACTGTTCAAATTTAAAACAGGTATGTGCCAGTGAAAAGATGTTAAAGGGCATTTTCTAATGTTTTCTAACATACACATTTTGGCATATGTTTAGGGTTGACTTTTCAAAATGTATTTATTTGCATAATTTTGCCAATTCCATTTGTTTGGAAGCGTGCAGAGTGCAGGACTATGACACCAGAGAGTTCACATCCTGAGTCAGGTGTGCAGATACGTTGGGAAAATAAGTTAATAAAGTACAAATTGTGTCTCGTGCTTCAAATTCAACCAAGACTCTGATCTTTCCTAAAATTTCACCAAGTGCTATGAGTGCCTAAACATTAGCGTTTGGTTACTTACAAAACACATTTGCGGTTGAGAGTTAGCATATCATTTCTAGCCAACAAGCTGCATGTGTTGATGTTTTGATACTTGTCAAGCCACCCCAATACTATGGAGGTGTATTTCTGTATCCCAGAAACTGTTCATCAGTTACTCTGGAAAAAAACAACGAAATCAATAAAAACTCTTGAGGCTGTCTAAAAGGTTAGGAGTTAGAAAATGTTTTATGATATAGGTGACCTGACCTTTTAAAGTAGAATAAGTACATGTTGTCTGTTAGTTAAAGTTGTTAAGACGACGGCAGTAAATAATTTCAAACCTCCTTTGTATCACTGGGATATTCTGAATGCTTGTTCTTAATTAACTGTGTGAGAAAATGTGAGTGTGAATATGGCGTACTGCAGTGCCGGCAGCTTGACTTTTGACTGTGAGTCACCATAACCGCAACAACGGGTGTGCCGTTTATTGTTCCCCGTCAAACTCAATTCCATCGAGATAACAGAATTTTTGCCAAAATGGGATTTTGGATCTTCAAGCTTGTTTCTTTTTCTTTTCATTATGTATTTTTTAATAGGTCATAGGTTACTCTGGCTGTGAAAAATAATACTATTGATTCTATTTCTCATGACTCATGACTCTTTTAGAAACATTACGCAACAAGCCCCTGGAACTTTCTTCTCTCCAAATGAATATAAATTATTTTACAACAGAAAAAATATATATTATTTGGTGGAGTTATAACATAACTTGACTCTATTCCAGTACATTTCTCTGACAATTAGGTACCTATAAGCACTGTTAGATAAGATAAACCACACGAGGAAACCTGCAGATCATTATTTTGCTACGTTATAAAACTCCTTGGCATGGATTCAATCTCCTCTTGCTGTAGATAAGATTAAAAACTGGCACATTACCAGATTCAATAACTACGATAGCAAATGTTTTATTTATTCTAAACTCTAGATAAGGCCTCGACTTTTGCAAACAGTTCGCTTTGGGTGATGGTGCATCTTGGAAAAGAAAGGTGAGGTGTAGGCTGCCCTGCAGGTCACGTGAACTTAACACATGAAACATGTGCTAAATATCTAACACTGGCACTGTGGTCATCATGCCTGATCCCAACGATGAGTTGTAAAGTCAGCAGATGTGATGGACAGCAAGTCATTATACAGACAAGTCACGGCATACAGCAGCAGCAATTATCCGGTCTTTGTCCCGTTTCATATTGAAATACCTCTTTGATTGACTTATTATGAGTAATAACTAATAGCACGAACCATGTGCAGTCTTGTTCTTTTTGCTACCAGCGATACTGCTGAGCAGAATGACTCTCACTGTCTCGGAGTTACTAATAATGCACTGTTCGTGAACTGTAATTGTTCTGTAACTGTAATGCAGCATAGATAGTTCTGCAACAAGTTGGCTGTATTTTTAATATGTGATGAATTCAGAAGTGGAAATCGTGCACCCATTTTTCTGTACAAGCCCCAAGACGACATACCCAAAATAAAATGGTTGCTGTTCTTGAACCTTTAACCTCTTCTGTTAGGCAACTCTTTAGAGTTCACTCTCAAGAAGTGAAGTCATAGTGAACCAAATGCATAGAGGCACAAGGGTAGTAATGCAATCGTTTTCAATTCTTTTTTTCAAATGTTGTTTATGTTTTGTTTGTAAAATAAGAAACGGTTGATAGCAGATAGAATTGTTATAGAAAAAGAGTTGTGCTTTTAACTGATCTATGCTTTGTCAACTTCGATTGACGATTAAACAAGGTGCTGCTTGTTAAAGCATACAGTAAGTCTGGCATTATTCTTTTTATTATTCTTTTTTTTTTTTTACAAATCCCATCAAAAGATCAAAACCTAACACGTCTTAGTCTGTCTCTCAAACAAAAATATATCGTTTTAATTTTTGGAACAAAGGCTAATTCATTTCTTAAAACAGTTGGGCATTGTAGCTTTGGGCAAATTCTACTCAAATGTGAGTAAACTGTGTATTAGTTGTAATATTTTCAGTTGGGGATTAATACGCATTTGGTGGGCAAACGGGAATTTCCGGCAGCAGGATGGTTTATGTGGGATTGACTCAAGATAAATTACATTGGCCGTGTTCAATGAAGGAACCCACTGCAACAGCGTGGCTCACTGATGTGTTTTTAATAGTTTTAAACTTGCACTCTCTTAGGGATGAGAAATAAACAATATCAGGCTTCAGCTACACAGATAACACTTCTTAGTAGGATGAATTCATTGTAAGTTTTAATTTGTTCACAAGATGGAAAATGTAGAATATCAGACATAACCTTTAAGAGGTTAAAGGACAGGAAGAGGCAGCTCTTCTGTCATTGTTACTTAACTTCAACAATGACCGTGCCTTCTTTCATTGATCAGAACGAGTAGAATATCTGTTATAGGAGGGACAACCCAAAATGTTCTTATTATCCTCTCCACACTCATGACTAAAACATTTGAGAATTACTCATATGGAGGTTAAAGATCGTATGACTAAGATTTTACTTTCTCCAAAGCACAAAATGGCCACAACATATTATATATTTAAGCCTTTGATAGAGTTCTCAACCCAATCCCAATGAGTCACAGATTAATTTGCCAGCCTCAGAGAGTTCTGGCTTTCAAAACTCACTCCCTGGACAGTGCTCCATTAAAATGGAAGAAAGATTGCTCCCCGGCAATAAGCATTTCAAGAAATTGCAATAAAAAGAAAAGAATACGATGAATGAAAGAATGGTAGTGCTGTTCTCTGTCATTACTTAATGTTTCATGACACAATCAAACACTTAAACTCTAACTGTAAGCCACTTTTGTTGTTCAGTCCAAAAGGGGGAGACAGTTGTGAGCAAGTAACCGATGCTGCAACACATTTCTGAACCAAAAAAGTAAAAGTTGCAGAAATTGGACTTGGTACCATGATATAGTGTTGTACTGTATATTGTTGACACATTTCTCTGCAGATCAATAAAACATGCATTAGAAGTTGCATTATGTCCCTTTTATTATTATTATATAATTATATATTAATTAATTAATTATTAGAATTTCACCAATGTTACCTTGAAAGTCCACCCATTGTACAGTTACCAAAATAGCCTTAACTAGTTACACCTGTTATGTTGAGAACGCTGTGAGTCTTTTCTTGGATGATGGTGGAACTGTTAACGTTTTTAACTTAAGTAAACCGCCTACAGATCATAAAATCCCCAAACTGGACAATGAAGCTTGAGTTGTTAAAATGTTTTCTAGTAAAATACCCCTGCCTGTTCTGTCAGCCTCGTACACACCAGCAGAAAGTCAAACATTTACGGACCCTAAAAATAAATGTCTTCTGCCGATTGTGTAATTACATGGCGCAGGGAGCGGGGATGTTAGCGTGTAATGTGATGCTTTTTTGTGTGTGTTTGTGAAGGGAAGGGGTTGCGGAAAGGGGAGGGAGATGGGGCAGGGGAGCTTTGGTACAGTATAATTAAAATAGGATGGCGTTCGCAGGGCTCAACTTGTTATTGTCTTTTCAACCTCATGTAAAAATAGTCATGTGGCAGAGGGTTTTCTTCTTCTTCTTCTTTTTCCTCTATGTATTTTACAAATATTTGCTGAATGAATTCTGCCCTGAGGTGATGACACTCATCAACATCTTGATATCTAGTGAAATGACAGCCTCAGCTTTCCCTCAAACAAGTTTTTGTACCTGCACAACCAGTGTAATGTATATTCGCTGTAAA
Organism: Nannoperca australis; assembly: GCA_036023655.1. Taxonomy (NCBI): domain Eukaryota; kingdom Metazoa; phylum Chordata; class Actinopteri; order Centrarchiformes; family Percichthyidae; genus Nannoperca; species Nannoperca australis. The sequence continues at coordinate 36,134 of JAVQJD010095994.1, read as the reverse complement.
CCTGTCAACACAATAAATCCCCTCTCTTTAAATTGTCCTTAAAAACTTCAAGTAAACGTTCAACCGTTGGTGTTCCCTGATTTTAACCCCGGTCTGGTCAGCGCTTGATTTTCTGACTTATGCAAATCCATCCAAGAGGTATTTTATTGAAGTGGTTGCCTATTTGCCCTCACATTAAACGCCTGAGGAATGCATCCCTGGGTTTGCTGAGGTTGTTTTGATGTGCATTCAAAAAGTCTGTGTGTGCAGAAGGAGCTCATTCACAGCTCACAGGAACTCAATGGCTTCATTTGTTCTTAAAGGTAAACACTCACGGAGGAGGCCCTCAAATATGGCCTTTTCAAATGCCAAGGCCCCCTCGGCTCTCCATCTTATGTGACAATGAACAAATTCCTATTCAAAAGCACTTACTGTGCGATAACGTAGCATTGTGGTGCCTTCAACACACCTGAGCAAATGAATGAATCACATCACTGTTGAACAAAGCACGTTTACAGTTTACTTGAGCTGTAAACGTGACATCCATTTATGATGCTCTTAGTTTGGATATAAGCCTAGTTTCATTACTCAAAAACCTGTTTGACTCGTTGAAGGTTCTGTTCAAAATAAAAGAGATTTCACTGGGGATTCAAATAAATCTGTCATGAACTAATGTCTGCGTCGATGGTCCCCAACCTTTTTTTGTCTGATGTACCCCCACAGCCCAGACGAGCTACCCTTCATTAACACCACACCCATCATGCTCCAGATGTGTTCTCATGGATGGGTTATAAACTGGATGTTTGTACTGTACTGTACTGGATGCTATTAATCGTAGAAAAGGATTGTTGTAACAAGAATGTTTATGTTGCTTTGGTCAAGTTTGCATTCATACTACTTGGATTGGCAGCTTCATTTATCCATTACTTTCAGCAAACTATTGATCTGTTAACTATTAAACTGTGAATTCATACTTTCAGCTTTTTCGAGTGTTCATTCATTACTTTTAAATGAGCTATTTCAACTTTTCTGCTCATTTGCATTTGAGTCATTTTCACATACACTCAACTGCAAAAAGTGGTGACATCCTGGTTAGGCTGGGTAGCTTACAGGTTATTTGTGCAATCCTTTTTGGCTGTTTATTTTTCTCCTTAACACAAATACATGGATGCATTTCTTTAAGCAAATCACAATTTCAAATGTTTTGTTGAATTAGTTCATCTTGATCTTTCAGTGTACCACCTGGCAACTGCAGAAGTATATCTTGGGAATCACTGGTCTGGATTATTATCATAAATATCTTTGTCTCCTTGGTGACCAGAAGAAGATACCTGCCAACTGCTTGTGCAAAACCGCTTGTGTCTTTTGTGTGCGTCAAAAAGTAAAAACATTACGTTGAATATACTTCTGCTTCTCAGAACTCGTCAAAACATCAAGTGAAAAGCACAACAGACAAGCCATCTAAAAATAAAGTCAAATGCCAGTGACAATGTCTGGATCTGATAGTAAATACCAATACCAAGAATACCAAGATTCCACAAAATATTTCACCTACAGGTTCCCAGCTTGCCGCAATGACTCATTGCTGCCACTGTCTATCCCAGGATGCAGTAGGCGCTGCAGCGCTGTGTGTTTTCGAGGCATTCCCAGGTGAGGTGTGTGTGTGATTGTCTGTAATGTCTTTCACTGCACCTATTAGACGCAAGACAGCCCTTGAGAGATCCTGACAGTGTACTCTGTCAACACCTCAGAGCGACTAACTTCAGGTCCAACAACAACTATGAAGGTTTGAGACTGTGTAGGTGTGAAGCTGTGTTTTGTTTTGTAGAGAGGTGCCGCGCATTCCCACAACACCTGTAAAATTCCACTCTAGGTTGTAGAGTTGATGCAGCCAAGCGTCATCCCACGCAAGCTTTTAGATAAAAGATGTGTACTCTTGCGTGACCATAACCCACAGAAAGCAACATTTTAAACTTTGTTCCACCAGATGATATTCAGACATGTTGGCTGTGTTGTGTTTAAACTTTACTCATGCTGCAATGTACAAGAGAGCTTAGCAATTTCTACCAAAACACTGATAGTGTCTGACATGCATGTGTTGATTCGTGCTAATTCGTCTGTCCATTTCTTGCTATTTGAGTATTGTTAAATTTTATTCTGGTTAGTTAGTCAGTGAGTTAGTAGCAATGTAGTTAGTAGTAACTATCCTTTTAGCTCTGGTTGGGTTTTCACCACCCCCTGAGGGAAACACCTGGCTCTAAGGCAGATCAATTCTCCACTATGTTCACAGAGTAGCTGCTAACTTTGTGAAACCAAAAGAATTAACTGAAAGATGCAAAAACGCTCCATGTAGCTGAGTTGGGTGATAATTCTCTTCAGGTTCATTAACATGAGTAACACTTTTCACATTACACATAGTCATTTAATCCTTTGTTGACATAAAAATATGAATTAGTGCAGTTTTAAAAGACATTGAAAGACAAATCTAGCTAAATGCATCAAAAGCATCCTAAAAAGGCACGTTTAGTAATCTAATCAAATTTGTCAGGAACAACTTGTGCACATTTTTGAACGCTGTAAAACCTTCTTACCTTGTAAAAAATGTCTCTCACATGTTGTTCATTCAGAAAACTCAGCCAATCTGATATGCCATCTGATACGGGCAAATGAATTTAGTGAATGGGTGACTTTTGTTCTTCAGTGATTCATTACAGGCCAAAAATAAACTTAGAACCTCCTGATTAAACTTTTGTTTTGTTTTGGTTTCTTGCGTTGTTGATCTTTCGATTGCTATGCTAATCTGCACAAACAAAAGTAAAAGAAAGTATCTACTGCATCAGTATTGTCTAAGTTCACCCCATCAGCGTGCAAATCATGTAAATTGCAGGGAAGGGTGAGTATGTATGCTGTAATTTCAATGGAATATGTGTGCTTAAATTAGAGCGCGGCGTGGTTAAGGGGGGCGAATATACCAAGGCGCTGGGGCCTCTGGCTGGTGATTGGCTGTGTGCTGTGCTAACAGACAGAGCCTTTCCACTGGTCGTGACGGGTGGTTCTGATGTGGCCGACCACGCGGCCCTGATGACGGGGTTGCATGTGTTCCTTGACCCTGACCATAATGGACAACTTTTACCCGCCGGAAGAAAATTACAGCCCCTCAGGAATGTTGCTGTTATTATTTTTTTTCTTCTTCCTATAAAATAGAAGAAGACGTTTCAACATGTAAGCCATTATAAAACCATCGCAGCTAAGCATCCGCAGAGGGAAATGGGCTTTTTTTGTTGTTGTTGTACATGTAGGAGGGTAATAGATGATTAAGAGGGTGTGCAGATGAGTTTATTGGGATGTTCTGCTAAATTAGAAGAGGACAATCAACACATTTGACTAATTTCTTCCTCTGTAACCCGCCTACTACTCCACTAATTCTCTACCATGGCTGAAATGTATCTGCCACTCAATTTCTGTCAAGATACAGAGGGAGTGAATGTCCTATTGCATGGCAGTTTTAGTCGACGAATGGCATACACAGTTTTCATTTTGAGGGAACACATGTTTGAAGACTTTCCCACACAAGCTAACAATATAACTCAAACACTTTAACACATCTCCTGTGGGAGTAGAGCAAGTTAAAGTCCCCTGAGTTTTAAATCATCCTCAAAATATATCTCCTGGAGGATTCCTTCAAACCAACCTGTGCACGCTGGTAAAACTAAAAGTGACTCACTAAAGTCGACTCCATATAAACTGAAATTGCTTGATATATTTGGCTCGGGTCATTTGGGTAAATTTAATGGGGTCTGTAAGAAGCTAAATAGAATTACCACATGGGTCAACACTAAAAGTGAGGCTGGTTTGGCTCCAGAGGCTCCAGCATCTGTTTAAAAGCTACGAGCTTGACACAAACGGGGAACTCTGGCTCACCCTCAGCCTCCTTTGGAAAGCGGAGCACACAAACAGGTGGCAGAGCTGAGCGGTTTCATCCCTTGGTAGTGAAACTCCTCATTAGGGTTTAGGTGAAGAGATTCTGTTGAACTTTGAGACGCAAACCTTTTTTTTTTTTGTGTCCTTTGGTCCTGTTTTTGAAGTGTGGAGATAAAGATCATTGAGATTAGCACAGCTTGAATTGAGAGGGATGACTCTGAAGGTCTTTTGGGGTGGGCGGTGGGGTAGTGAGGTACCGTCAGTGATCATATCTGCTGTGGAGGATCAAAGGAGAGGAGCCTCAGCCCTGAGGGAAGCTGCCTCTTGTTGCTCCTCACCTCACGTCACCTGTCCTGTCAGGTGTGTATGTATGTGGAGGAGGAAAAGAAAGAGGAGGGGGTTAGTCAAACTATTATGTGACAAATGGAGAGAGAAAGGAAGAAGGAGGCAGGCGAAGAATTCCCCCAATGTTCAAACCTTTTACACAGTGTTAGGGTAATGAAAGATGTCCTGCAGGCAGATCCGGATCCATCAGCTAAATTAAGGGGCTGTTGCTCAAACAACTCCATTCCCTGTGTGGTATTTCTGGAAATGCCATGAATTTGGCATGCCATTTATAGATTCTGATTCCCCACTTCCACCCACAAATACACACCTAACAAGACATACCTGTGGTTTAGGTTATACACTTAGTGGCGGCTATTTTACAATTCACAGCATTCCTTTTTAGACTGATTTCTTACCTTCTGGGGTGCATTTTTGTCATCATTGCCTGGTAGTGCAGAAGTAAGAGTTTTGGAAACTCAATTCAATAATGCTCCAATATTCACCAAGACTATTTGGTGACCAAAATAAAAACGTTATCATCATCAAGTTAGAGAATCCATCTTGGAAAATGGTTGCCAGTCATGTAAAGTATATGTGATTTGTTTTTATCCTTTATTATAGTCACACTTGTTTTACTTCACAACAAACAGCGACACACATATTTAAAGTCAGAGCTTGCGTAGTCTTATGAAACTGGACTAGGATTTCCTGTGTAGTTGACAGAAGACATTGGTATGCTGTCCCCATCTGTGACTCAACTACATATCCTGTTAGGTAGAGCAGTGGCAGCCAGGTGACTTGCATGACATTTTACAATTACTTCCTGTAGGCTATATTGATTTTAGACAATACAGGTGTCGATGATACAGGTGAAAGAGTCCCCATGCAGCCTTATAAAAACAATAAGTTGAGCATTAAAGAAGCACTAGCTGTGAAAAATGTCCTTGATGTTGAAATGTTAGCAGGGATGCCTTATTTTGCAAATGTTTCCTGTTCGTACACGTGGAGCCGCTGCCTTTCATTCAGACTTGTAATTTATCGCTTGAGTGTGTTCTGATCTCCTGTGGGCATGAGAGTAAATTGCCCCTCTGTGTAGATGGCGAGATAGTGATCACAGCACTACAGCCTCAGCTTCGGTGTGCTGATGGACGGCAGCTGAAGCTTTTCAGACACTTATGAGTGCTGAGAGAAGTGAAGTCAATTAACCTGGGGTGAAAAGGTCAATCTTTTCACTGACAAATATTCAGAGTACAGAGTACAATGAGTTTCCTTTTCTTTTCTTTTTTACCACATTATTGATATTTTATTCAGTGAAATTTAAGTCAAGTGAAAGTCTTTTACTCATCTAACATGCTGAAGTTTACCATGTTAATCATTTTAGGTTAGCTTGTTAGCATGCTAACATTAGCTAATTAGCACTAAACAAAAGGTATAGCAGAGGCTGATGGGAATGTCATTAGTCTTGCAGTTATTTGGTCCTAAAGCAAAGTTTTTAAGTTTTTTAACCTGATGCTATATGGAAAATTAAGGGACATAATCACAATTCATTTTGAAGGCAAAATGAATGTAAGAACCAAATTCATGGCAATCCATCCAATAGTTAGTTGTTGAAGTATTTCACTCAAAACCACAACTGCGAATCTCATGGTGGCACTATAGGATTCATCTTCTGGGTACCATGAATGCTTATACAACATTTCATGGCAGCCTATGCAATAGAGATATTATTGTCTGGACCAAAGTGGTCGACAGCCCAACCCTCAACCTACACTGGGATTTGTCAGTCTTACTGAAAATTCAAAAAATAAGATTTATTTCTGTGAAGTCCTCACATTAGGGTTAAAAGAGCTTAAGTTAATAATTCTGCTTGTGCATCTGAGGTTGTCTGCATAAAAGCATTCCAGCTGTTAATGAACATTCTGTACCAACAGTGTTTTTCCATTGTGAAACACTAACTGTTACAATACCTTGCAGGCCATAAATCAGGAGCAATAATTATAGAGACAGTAATCTCTTTAATTGCTCTGAGGTGGGCGAAGGTTGTGTCTCCATGTCTGCGTCTTATACCACACTTACAGGTTAATCAACATTGGAGGTAGTAAACGACAGTCACACCTCCTAATATACAGTAGTTACTACATCAGACTGTGATATGAAGACATGCTGTGTTTGCTGTAAGACTGAGGAAAGAGCATCACTTAATCTCATTAATCTTGTCTAAGATTAACAATAAGTGGCATTCTCAGCACGTGTGTTTATTTTGGGAGTGCAGATGTGTGTAATTTACATTTAAAGAAGTTTTTTTTTTTAAATCTAAATGCTACAGGATGTTGGAGTTCTTAAACTTTGCTTCTTATGCAGACGCACACAGTAAGCTAACCACGTGTGCAACCACCTTACCCCAAATCATAAATAGGGGGGAGCTTTTAAAGCTCTCCGGAGAGACCCCATCATTGTGCCAGTGAAATATATACCCATCAAACAAGCTATTTCTGGTCTGAACTTCTTCATGTGGTTGAATTTCTATTTTTGCCTCACCCCTGAATTTTAACTGAATGATATTGTATACCCTGACCATACACCCATTGCAAATTATATGAGGGGAATCATCTGCAGATAGGATGAATCACAGTAGGTTATCGTATAACTAGCACAAAGTCAAGCACAAGTCGTACTTATTGCGTCTTCAACCCCCTGTCCCAAGGATGCGTCCCAAAGGTTTATTTTTACTGAGCTGTGAATAGTTATGGCAGCAAACCGCCATATGGCCGTAAGATTGAGTGGTCTTGGTGGAAAATGGGGATGGAAATTATAGAGGGAGAGAGCTGGTGTCACACAGGCCTCTCATTCCTCTTCTTCTCCATGAGCTGATTGGATAAATACACAAGGTTTCTCTGGGACTGGGAAACAACAACTGGGTGGCTTCATGAGGATACAAGTCACAAGCATCACCTGCCTTTTCGACAGGAGAGAGGTTTTTGTGTGTGTTTTTTTTTTTTTTTTTGAGCATTTAATCCAGAGAGTTGCTTGTTTTAAGCAGTAATCCTACTTCACATCAACTTCCAACTCACAGTCAAAAAACTGTAGGAAAACTTCAAAAAGCATATTTTGTGTTGTGGACATAAATAACATGAAGATTATGTTCCTTTACCACAAAAAGATTCTGTGAAAGGCAGCAGCATAAATGTCCATGTGCAAGTCGTGTGAAAGCGTTTCTTTTTAAAAGTCAAACAAGTACAACAAGTTTAAATAATGAGGGACGCTAGGGATTGATATAGAGGTAACTTAGAGTAAGAAACATTTTAATGGGGTTAGAATTACATAAGACAAATGAAAACTTCAACTCACAATCTGACAGATTAAAAGGCAAATCCTCCTGAACTCTGCTGTTTTGAATTGGCTTTTTATGTCTCCTTCATGTGGGCCTTTTATGTCGGGAAAAGTATCTCAGACATGGGCTGAATTTTAATGGCATTTTAATTTCAAAAGATTTCATAAGACACAGTTTTGTGTGACCTGATATGATTTATTAACCGAAACACACATTTGAGCTGGTACATATCCACACCTGGATCATTTGTTTTTACTTCAGTAGCACAGCTGGAGCAATTTGCCTGTTGAGCGTTTTCAACAGTAGTTGTTAAGGCAGGACGGAGCTGCTTGTTCACTTCCGCCTGCCCTAACTGTCACAGCGCATCAGGTTTCTGAGTAATTCAGTGATTTAAAGTTGCGTATGACTGCGCCGTTTGATGTTGAACATGTTGTACATGGCTTGATAGTCTTGGAGAGTTTGTTGTGGTGCGGGAGACGCTGTGCTTTGTGCGTGTGTTTACTTTACTGCTGTCTATCCAGAGCTCTGTTCAAAGGGCTAGTATAAACAGCAACCCAGAGATTCAAAATGAGACACAATGAAGGATCCAAAAACTATTTAACCTCGGCAAGCAGGGCTGTCCTCAAACATGAGCTCATTGATTGGACTGTAATTACCGGTACTCTTTGAAATCAGCCATTGTCACCCGTTAATTGAAGTGGAGTTGCTGTAAGGGGACAGTGAAGCCCCACTGCAAAACGTCTAGCGAGTGACACTGATGTCAAACACATGTTTTCCCCCGCAGCCCAACAAAAATAGACAAGTCTATTTAGAGGACTGGTTTGCATGCAGGCTCCAAGGACTGATGTTTGCAATCTGGGAGCCACAGCGGGTTTTTACATGATCAGTAATTCAAAAAGTGGTCGGCCAAAGAATTCATCTTGTTCCTCTTTGTTTTGCTGTTGCCATGCACTTGTGCTAAAATATCATTTGGTGCAACGGGCCGACATTAAGACAGCAGAAAGTATGCCGGACAGCATCCAAGGCCTATCGAATGTCCGGAGGAGCGAGAGAGAGGAAAACACAAATATTTTCAGTAGCACGGAGCGAAACCAAAAGGCGCCCGGCGGACAATCAAAGTGAATTAGGGGGTTTCTGACGAGCGCGTCAACGTTTATTACAGCTGTTACTGTCCAGATGTAGAGTTTGTAGATTTGTAGCTGGCTAAAAACAGTCATTTGAAGGACAAGGAGTAGAGGGTTGTCCCCTGTGGTACTCCTAAGAGTCTACTGCTGCTATTGTCATTATCCAGAGTGCAAGGTGTCTCTGCGCTCGCTGTGCACTTGTCTTTTTTTTATCCAAATATATAACAAGGACAGAAGGTAACTGAAAGCTCCTACAAAGCCTTTGAACTTACATCTAACAGCCAGGTGTCCTGTGCTTTCTCAAAGAGGACAGACAAGGATTTTACCCTCTATTGTGCTAAAAGAAAAGGCTTCTCAATTAGCACGCTGCCTCAAGCTACATTTATTTGGATGGTTTTGTTCAGTGGCAGGGAAAACACAGTGCTTCTCTTCTTTTTATACATTTGATAAAGGAAGACATTTTTTTTTTTTTTTTTTTACAAAACAACTTCCTTCTCATACAAGCCAGATGTATCTATATTTGCTTGGTGGGAAATTTGTTTTCTTTTCAAGACCAGCACCATCACAGACTGTTGTCAGAGGAAAACATGATTCAAACGGGCCTGTAGACTTTGCCTCAGGTTATACAAAACCATCATTATAGATGTCATTTTGACATAATCCCACAGCAGTGCAGGGCATGTCGTGGCACTGCAACTCCACAGCTTAGAGGAAAGACAAACATGTAAATGAAGAGAGCTGAAGAACTATTTAGAAAGCTATACCTCTTGACTTTCAGTTTGGTGTAAAAAGAGGACACATTAACCAACTTACAAAACAAACTGACACTAAGCCGAGTGGCTGTTTTTGTTTTGGACGCCATGACAGTATCCATGGTAGTTTTCCATTAATCTAAGCAGCAGAATTACGAAAGCTAGGCTTAAAAAAAACAATGAGGTCAGACTTCCAGTTATTGTCACACGTACTATACATTAGTAATGTCTGAGGTTACAGTCTATTTCTACACACATCTACAAGTGATTCATGAAATAGTTGGAGCTGTGTTTGATAAAAGATGAAATACTGTATGTGTGTGTGACAGTGGGCCCTATAGTACAGTGGCTTCCTACCTTTTTGGTTTGTGACCCCTTAAAATAAAGTGGAGCTGAAATGATTAGTCGATAACTTACTTAACATGAAATCAGTCAATGAATCTATTTCGAGTAATTTATGAAGCAAAAATGTCATATATTCTTTAGTTCCATCTTTTCAATTGTGAGGATTTTCAGCTTGTCTCTGTTTTAAGTTATAGTAAACTGCCGACAAAAATACTGTAAACTTTCTGAAAACCACTGCATTTCTCTAACCCTTTGTTTGTCCCACAAGCACAGCTGTGTGCCTCTGTCTCTCTAGTTTCTCCTCCTTGTCTTCACATTTCACTCAGGCTCGTCTTCCAGAAGATTCAGTCCCTGCTCTTCTCTCTCTCCCTTGTGTGCATGTTGTCCTTGCATCTCTTTCCCTCTGTGCGTCTGTTTTCTTTCTCGTACCTGTGTGAATGTTGTGCTTGAGCTGTGTAGTCTGTCCTCTTCCAGGTTTCGTGGTGGAGAGGAGGTCTGGGGGGCTCGGGTTCCGTCTGTTTGACGACACCTGAAGTTGCTCGACATCCTCCTGCATCCTTTCTTTTATATATAGCTTATGGCCTTAGTTTTGCCCATGAGCAGTTCAAAAACTTCTATTTTTTTTGGATTTGCCAATTTGAAGGACATTTTAGAGCCTTTAAAAAAATTGTTTGATGTTTTGGGAAACACGCAAGACTGAAACAGAGGGAGCAGGGAATCCGGCAAGTGTGGTGGCCCAGTTTTGTACAGATTGAATAAACAACATACAACAAGCTTTGAGGGTGCTGGTAGGTAGATTGTGTTACCTTTGGACAGAGTCAGGCTAGTTGTTTCCCCGTCTCAAGTCTTTTATGCTAAGCTACACAAACTGGTTTCAGTTCCGCAAGACAAGACCTGAGAGTGATGTTGATCTTATCGTAATCGGCAAGAAAGCTAATTTCTCAAAATGTCTACTTATTTAATAATCTGCTGACAACCCTGATTCATCCTGGGACCTCTTGGGGGGTCCGACCCACAGGTTGGGATCCGTTGCCCTAGTAATCCATAATAACATGGTTGGTGTATTATGAAATGGGGTTGATAATAAGGTACATGCTCCACTGTACTTGCTGATCTTTCAGACTTCGGACTCCACTGCTGATGAGTCAGTTTCTAAGGCAAAGACATGACAAAACACTTCTACAAGTGATCTCTTAATGGGAAGTAAATATAGCAACAGTGCCAAATGTTTACCCTGATGTGCACTTTCATCCCATGACACTACAAATAAATGACCCCACGTGAAGGCTGTGATGAGGCTGTGTGACCTAGTGTCACAAACTGCACTCGGCTGTCTCAGCACACTATCTGTCAGCAATGTGTGGGCTGGAGACTCTGTCAGATTACACCAGTGTCTCAAGGCCAGCTAGGTTGAAAACTCAGCTATATGCTCTTTAAAGCAATATTGTTCTAAAGCCTACACAGGAGGATGGAAATGTCTCTACACTTGAGGAATAGCCAGCTGTAAATCCAGCGCGGACCACACACTGAGCTCATGGCGTTTTTAAACCAATCTGAAAACTATTTCAGGTTTCTGTGGGAGGAAGTCCCTCACGTTCTTGCGGCTTCACCTATAGTGAAATACCTTTTCTCCGGTTACTGTCTCAAAGTGACTATTTGCATTTCACAACTGAGGCAGAGAGACTTCCCACACAGACGTTTATGGGGGCACTTTGCATGCCTGAGACGGGAACGACCTGCCTTGACGTCACGCAGGGATCGGAGTTCTGATGCGACACGCGAGGGTTTCCCTCGGTTGCTAGGCGCCGGGGTTCCGTGTGTGGATAAACACCGGGCTACTCGTGGCACACCTTGTTTGAAGTCGACACTGCCACGCTGTCAGGCCTCTCTACCTGTTGCTTCATCACACTGTTTAGTAACCATAGTTATTTTCCATAGACAAGAAGTGCAGTGAGGCATCTGCTGTAAAATCTGTGACAATAGTGGAACGTTGGCATGGCAACCAAATATCTCCCTGAGGGGAAAGGTGAACCTGTTATTTCATTTATCTTTTGACCTAGTCATGGCGTGGGAAGGTTTATTTATTTTGTTAATTAGTACCAGACAAAAGCTCAAATGATGCAGTTGTTTAACCCTGCGGTTAATCCCAAAACTCCCTGGGTGACATTTATTTCCTTCAAGCTTGTGACTTTGTAACGGCTGTAAATTAAAAAATGGCAGGGACATTTCCCAGAAAACAAACATTTTTCAATTCTTTTTCATTGATTCCTTGCTGACAATTTGATCTTTTTACACCACTACATTGATTTGACAGCTATAGTTACTTTGCAGATTAGAATTTGAAACACAAAGCATAGGATGAATGTATTAAATATAGCATGATGCATAGGTTAAACTACTGTATACAAAGTAAAAACACTGCTTACACACCCGGGAATCAATAATAATTATTCAATAATCTAACATATAACACTGATATGAGCCATTCTCCTGCATAATGAGTGCTTTTACTTTTAATATGTACATCTTGCTGATAAAACTTTACTGTACTTTTACTTTAACATCATTTTGAATGTAGGACTTTAACTTGTAATGGTGTATATTTATATGGGCGTATAGCTGCTTTTACTTGTGAAAAGAATCTTAATACTTCTGCTTTAAATGCCTTTAGCCTTTTCAGTTTTTAAAAATTGGCACATTTTTAACATAAATGAGGAAGCTGTGTCTTTGAGAAACATGTTATGATATCACTGTGGTTAACCTTAGATGAGAGAGCATTATGTTTAGGTTCAATATTTGTGAACATAAGAGAGGATACTCGTGTTTTGCTGCAACCAAGCCTTCTGGGAGCAAAATGAGGTATTGGTCAGGTCTCCCCTCTGACTCCTCATTGGTTGAATTCGCTTCATGAATGCAACCTCCTCATCCCGTTCCAAATACTATATCCACATGCTCCGCCAAGTATCACAGAAACTGATCCCCTGTAAGGGAGAGCACACGTCGACCGGGTAGTGTGTTCTCCCAGAGGCGGTGGTGTGGCGATTTTATGACTTTCAGTTAGAGATGCTTAAATTATGTTAGTAACAGCTGTAAAAGTGCCTATATGAATCAACAAACCTGTCCTCATAACACCAGACTGTTAAAGAGGTCAATGAAGACGAGGCAGATTTAATCTGGTCTGAGTAGCTGTTATTACGAGTCATACGTAACAGTCAGATCACTGCTGGATAGGACAGGAATTCACATGCAAAACTGCACTCTAATACGGGCACTCACTCAGAGATAAGTTCTGCAGACATGTCTAATATGCTATCTATGTTTCACTTTCGCAGAAGATGATTCAACTGTTTTGTTTTCTCAGTCACACAGCGAAAGGAAAATGCTGCTTGAAATCATATGTAATATTTAAAATGTTATCTTAGAAATGTTTGCGTGCTGCACACCAAAATGCGTGATAAAATATAACTTTAGCAACTGTTTTGTTACAGACGGGTTTAACTTGTTCTTATCATGAACATTGACGGCTGAAGGACAGCTTGAATCATATTTTGTTCCCAGACTATGCACACCTGCCGTGTAGCTGCTAAAACAGATGCCTGCAAGAAGGATTTGAAGAAAAGAAAAAAAACTCACTGGAATACCCAACGATAGACTCAAGTGCATCATGTGATGAGTAATGAGAACAAATCTGGTATTTCAGATTATGGTGACATGGACTCAACCTTCAGCACCTGCTTCGGGTGACTCACATGAATTAAGAGTATCACAGTGACCTTACGAGACAAACTTAAGGAATGACCTCATGCAGGACCACTGCAGTCTGGCTCGGCATGAAACAATAGCTAGCCTGTGCTGGTCCATCCTACGTTTCTCTCGAGCTCGTCTGCGAACGTTGACCACAGCTTGAGTCACATCCTTCCCAGCTCTCCTGCATGTTTACGGAGTGCTGCCCGCTCAATTGCCTATGATATCACGGGCCTTGGGTATTAAGAGTCGCACTGTTTGGAAAGACCTCCCGGACAGGGTGGAAAGAACCATCCAGGGTTTGCTACAACCACAAGCCTGATACAGGAAACCCCCCTCCTATGACTTTCTCTACGGAGTTTTCCCCTCTATTCAGCATTCCTCACAGGTGCCTGCAGATGACACCATGGCAGCTCACTGCGATGACTGCAGCGACAACACACATGAAATGACGCAGGGAGACGATGGAACGGTTTTCTCTAAATAGACATTTAATGATTTAAAATAATGTGGTTACAGACGGGAAAAAGGGAAACAGGTGTCGGGGTGGAAGAAGAGGGATCTTCGACTGGTATTCTGTTTACCGTGCAACTTCAACTGATCGCATTTCATGTTTTCTGTGAAGCTGAATGTCAAAAGGAGTCAAACTGACAAATAAAAAGCACAACAGCCATGCAGGAAGGCATCGCTCTGGTATCAATGGCATCACTGGGAGGTGGCAATACAAAGAAAAGAGAACATTGCTTTTTAATTTACACTTATCAAACAAATAACACTGAATTGAAGTTCATTAACATGGAACAAATATATACAGATAATCAACAAATAGGAATTGTGGCAGAACAAAGCAGCTTCATATCAAATATATCATAGACTGACTGGAGAGTGTGTTATTAACCTGTGTGGATGTGATCACAGTAACTTTAAGTGAGAATTGTAACATACTCTTTTAAACCCACTTGACCTATTGTGATGTATATCTCCACACTGTATGGGTTGGATGTAAACAATACTCCTGCTTTCCTTGGCCTCGCTCACATTAGGAGCCACACAGTAGTCAAAACATAATTACTACTTCTTCTTTCTTTCTTTTTTTTTTTTTTTTTCTCCATACCTAACCAAAGGCTCCATCTACTATTTTTATTGATCGGAAATTAATATAACTTCAACAAATACAAAAACAAAACAAAAGTAGATACTGACAGTCCTCTGGTCTCATGACTGACACCTGCCATTGATAGCACATTAGCGGCTTGACTCCACCCCCTCTGACTTCCACCTGCCTACTGCCGGCTGAGGCGCTGCCTACTGGGTCCGGAGCTGGTAATCTGAGGAGGAAATGGACAAGACTTAATCAAATGGACAAAGAAAAAAGGGAATCGGAGAGAAATCAAGTGTAGGCAGCTGATGCTATCCACCCAGAATTAATGGAATACAAAGGAAATGAGATGAGGATGTTTGGCAATTAGTGGCAACATTAGCAAAAAGACCAACATGTGCAACCTTGGAAATGTCAGTATGAAGATCAGGGAAGCCCAAAAATAACTAAATAATAAAGTTCACTTTCTCACATTTCGCAGGACGTTGCCACATTGCCTCATGTTCTACAGTGTATCCCCTTTTCATAGAACTGCATTAGTTCAAGGTTGGTTCCCACCACATTGCACTGCATTGCCCAACTGTTGCCTAATAACTGCACATATGGGCACTCTGTTGAAGTATTACTGAAGTCCAAACCTACCTCCGTTTTGGGTGATGTAGCGCACCCACGGCAGGGCCTGATATCCACTCTTCTCAATGATCTTCAGGTAACGCACCTGTCAAGGTAAAAACAAAGCTGAATGACTGGTATGAACGTGACAAATAAAAGTTTTTCCGACACTAAACTAAAAAAAAATGTTTTTAATTACTTTGATATGAACAATATCAAGAAATACTGCAGAAAGTGAATGCAAGCTGCTGGGTTCTATCTATTGTAACAAACAACAAGTCACATTTTGCCAAAAGCCATTTGTTGATATCGAGTTACGTTTAAAAAGAAAAAACGACCTAACTAACTAACGACCTACATTTTCCATCCAACTGATCCCATGCAGGGTCACGGGGGCTCGCAACATGCACTGGGAGCTAGCCAGGACACACCCTGGACAGGTTGCCAGTCTATCACTAGGCTAACACATACACACAGACCATAATATAAATACATTCCCACCTAGAGCAGACAATTCACCTACTGTAACCTGCACGACTTTGAACTGTGGTACTGAATTGAGAACTGCAGCAGGCAGAAGGAAACCTACGTGGCACTCACAAGCACTCAATGGCCCACTTCTATACTACATGTGAATTCTTAGCTTTTGAGAATGCAGTGTGTTCAAAAGTAGAAAACTCAGTATGCACACAAAAGAAATGCATTGATTTTTGAGTGTACGGTTGACGTACACTGTCCTCCCACGAAGCAATGCACAGAGCACATGGAGGTGGCGCTTACAGCTGCAAACACTTTAACTAAATTAAGGTTGGCGGTCTCAGCAAACGATCTCAGCAATCCCCAAAAATATAGAAATATTTCAATAACAAGTTTGCTTTTATTTGTCAGTCGTGTTGTAAAGTTGCAGTTTTAATTTGCATCCCGCGTATTTGCATACGTATTGTATAATTTCCTCTTAGAATAAAAATGTATGTTGACTTCTGGAATGACAAAAAAAAAAAAAAAAAATTGTACATTTTTGCACGTTGCATATAATGTATAAAATGATTATGTACTGTAGTATGCAATTGGGACACAGCAGTTGATTCTAATCATAGCTGAGTACAACGTTTTCAGGGCCACCTGCCTACAGGCAGAACGTATTCGATACTCAAACGACAGATGTTCAGTGGAGTACTCCTTTAAGGTTGTAGCGAGCTGTACGTTGTAGTGAGAGTAGTGCTGCTGATGAGGAAGCAGTAGTATGAGTCACACTGAGAAGGGGGAAGCAGATACAGAACAGCTTTTAGGGTACAGGCAAAGTGAATTTACATAACTGTAAGATACTGTTTTTCGAGGCATGGGAGGAAAAAAAACGCACATCAGCACAATCAAGATACAACTTTCACAAGCCATTAACCGATATTTCATCAGACAAGTGTTACCACAGAGCTGGATTTCGAAAAAAACACACCAAAAATACCCTGCCATCTTGACCATCACTGAACATGATTGCATGTATTCTTTTCCACCAGTCAGGTGAGAGGAACTGTTCAAACGTATGTCACTTTAACAATCGGTCCATGCTAGTTAGATTTAAAGTGATAAAAGATGAAATATCACTTTGATTATAATCATTTTTATCACAGTTCAACCACAAGGACATCAGGAACTTACTTCTCTGTGGTATGCCATTTCATCTTGTGGTTGCAATAAGTATCTGTCACTACCAAAATAATTACAGAGCTATCTTTTCATGCTTCGGTGTGATTTTGATGTAATAACCTTCACACTAACCTTCCTGTTACATTGCATCTGTGCTCTCACAATTAGCAAGGACGAGAGCTCAGCCATTTTAAGGCTGACAGGACCCCTTCTCTGGGAGATGCCGCCGTGCCGGTTCCCAGCCGAAAGCGGGCCAGACAGGGCAGGAATTTGTGGGTCGAGTGGCGGCGGGCCACTGGTAAGGCCTCGGCAGTGGCCGCCTTGTTATTACCTTCCACTACACAGTGAGGTCAGAGAGAGGGAGAGAGCGCCGTGGCCACCAGACACATGACGACAAACACACAGACGCGGGATCACCGGGTTTTGCCGGCACAGCACTTCTACCCTGAACCCGGCAGCCAAACAGGCAGTCAGCCTGACCGTCGGTACGCAGTCAGCAAAACGGCATCAAAAGCCGTCCTCCGCAAAATATCATTAGGGCCTGTAAGATGAGAAGAGGAAAGGAGGATGCTTGCTGTATCTCCTTTGGTAAGTATAGACTACATGTGTGGTCTGGATTTGTCTGGATTTTGGTAGAAGCTAGAAGGTATCTACCAACTTGTTTGCGTTACTTCACCAGCACCTAAAAGACGGGCGATTTGAAAATGTAACTACAGTCCTGCTCTTATTGCCACTCGGCCAAAGTGTGGGCTTACTCCATTTCTAGTTAAATTTACAAGGTGCAGTTACGTGCATCATGCACACTTCACATGTGCCCTCCCCTACACTTAGTGGGAGAGTTAAGAGGAACTTTCTCATGCTTTGATATTTACATGTGTCTAATTAAACTTCACAGCCTCTTCTCACACGTAGAGAGTGGTGTTACTGGCTGCATTAGAGCCTGAGACCCAGTCTGCTGTTGCCCTGTAATAAGGGGAAGGTTACCGGCCTGACACAAGAGTTCGATGGGAATATGGCTCGTAATAGGCCGCCTCTGAGATGGTGGGCGCACCACAGGGTGACTGTAAACAAGTGAGCAGCTACAACTGAAGCCCATTCTTAATGCCAATGAAAGGCTAGCCTAAAGTTATTTTCCTTTAAATATTAAGAGTCAAAACTTGTTGTACTTCATTTAATCTGACTGGGCCATCTCTTGGCACTTGGTTGAAGTATGTAGGCCAAATAAAAGTCCCCAGGGTGTAGTGCGGTTTTACAGAACTAGACCTCTACAGGTGGCTCCCTTCCAGGAAGTTACAAATTTAACCGAAAAAAATCGTTATTGACATTTGGCCTGTATATGAAGGAGTTTCATAGGTTTCTTTAAGTGTAAATTAGCTTCTGCTAAACAGGATGTACATGCATTTCATTTATAGCAATTGCAAAGAATCTTTTGCAAAAACTGAACATTGCCTTGGAATAAAAACTTAACTGATCATAAACTGCTTTCAATATGTTACATTAAATTTTATTTCATTGCATACTTGTTAAAATTATTATAGTAATTGTGATATTAAGTGTGATGTGTGATATTTGGGGCATTCTTTGGATCTTCTCAATTAAGTAAATCCAGCGTTATACTGCTGATAGTGGTAATATTTAAATATGTTTAAGCACAATAACAGGTGCAGCCACTGACCAGCTCACTGTGACGACTGGGGGCAATGACACTTCTGCCCAAAGGGTGTGTCCAGATTAAAGTGAACAGGAAATACTCCGTGTTCTTGGGTTTGAGTACAAGTCAGCGATGGTTCATAGAAAACCACAAAAAGAGGATCCATCAACCAAACAGATGAGCAAGCCTGATCTGGTTCTCCGGAGACCACACTGTGCATTATATCCCTTTATGATGTTAGTTCATTTTATTTATTCATCTTTAAAAATCTTTCATGTTTATGTTGTATGTAAAATATTTTATTGGTCAAAAAAAAAAAAAAAGGTTAATGTTCGCAAAAACATTATTTTATGTGGATTGTTGAAAGTGCACTTTTCCTGTAAATGAAATGCCTATTTACCATTAATGCACATCTTAACCGTTAAGTAGAATCTTGTAATTAAAAAGACCCCCCAAAGGAACTACATTTTCCATTGCTTTTTACCTGGGTCGGACAATAAAAGAAGTTTGAAAACTATTTTTAATCAAATTTCTAAAAAAGGATTTTAGCTTTTGCCGTAACAAGGCTTTATGTCGCGGATATGCAAAGCAGCTCCACACCTGCCTTTGTCGCTGCACTTTGACTTAATGCACTTGCGTTTAATTCGAGCATCTGTTGCTTCATGGAGTGGCACAGATTCGAAAAGGAAGGAAGGAAAAGGAGATTATTTCCGCTGCCAAATTACCTTGAAAAATGAGTGAAGATGACAAGCATTCTTACACTGCCAAAACCGCCCCAATTAAAAAGTACTATATATTTCAATTAAGTCGTGTTTGAGCTTCTTGTTTCCGAGTGGGCTGCATAATGTCCATACAACTTAATAAGGTTTTATTCAGTAACATAGGAAATGTGGAGAAGCTGGAAAATATGACCTTGTAGCTCTTTTAATGAGGGTTCTACAGAAAGCAGTATTAAAAGTTAAGAAGTAAATAAATGTGTGTTTGAGAAATTCAGAGAAGAATAAAGGTGATCAAAGAGCTTATTGTAGGACGTTTAAATACAATTTGACTGCTTATACATTATAAGAGATCTTTTTCTGTGATTTTTATCTTTACTCTGCTCTATGCATTAAGCTATGGGCAGTGATGTCCAATGTTCATAAAAAACTAGCATTTAAATGAATGCACCAGTATTTTACAACTTCTGCTTTAAAAACCACTTGAGTATATTTCAGTTTAGGAGCTCTAGCTTTATATAACAAAGCCCAAAGTCAAATGACGTCTGGTGGATAACTGAGGTGTAATTATGTAAAAGCACCTGTGGAAAACACTGTTTGTTTTCTTTTCGGGGCAATATTTTCAAATGGAGTTTGTCAAGTTGCCATTGTTTCCTCACATCGAGACATGGGAAAACTTGATTTTGTGTTACTGTGGTGCAACACATATAATCACAAGACAACTGTGATTATACAGTGAGTGCAGCACATCTGTGTAAGCCTGTGGTCAGCAAGGGTTTTCATTCAAACATGAAGGAAAAACATTAGCTTCTCTCTCAGTTCCACGGCAATCACAATCAAAATCCAATGAATCTACTTACCTGTAACTAAGAATGACATTTTCTATCACTGTGATTAGCATGAGAGGCAGAGGGCCAAGTCCAAGCTGATGAGCAGTTGTTTTCTGGTTTGTTCCAACAGTAGAGTTTTTCTCTCTACCAAAATAGGAGTCTCATAGTTTAACAGTGCATCCTTACCGCCTCCTCTGGCCAAAAACAGGACAGACATGAATTGTTGAAATTCCTGCTCTGGTGAGAGAGTACATATGTACGTGCCATAAATTCTAAACCCAGGATGACGGGGAAACAACAGAGAACCACAAGATATTTGGACTATGCATTCATGTGCACAGTAAGATAAACAATCTGCTTCCATATGGTTTACTATACTGGAATGACAAACACAGTTTGAACAACTGTAAACAGATGTTGTATTTTTCCCAGGGATTAAAGTTTGTCCTAATTCCCATTATCTCTCCATGGGGTATTAAGTTTCATCTTATATGTACCTCTACCCATGTGCTGCTGCATGTAGGCTTAAACAAGTTGATCGTGGAGTTATTTGCAAACACTGTTAGACAGAGGTTCATGTGTGCGGGATGTACCTGGATGCCTGAGGTGGTGAAGTACGGGATCTCAAACTTGACACTGATTGGTGGCTTCCCCTCCTTGTCTTCAGCTTCTACACTTGGCAGACCGAAGTGGGCTCGCATCAAATACTCCTTTCCACCCTGTGACAACAAGTCACAGCACAAACTCTATAATACAAAGCCAAAACTCTGGAAACCTCACGTGTTCCGTGAAAACACAATCAAACTGCAACCAATCAACATCTTAAAGGTCTGACTTAAAAAAACAACATAAGATAACACAATCATATTCCAACCATCCGTATGATACTCATGAGTCATGATTTCTGCTCACAGGGAAGGACTTGATTGACCAGACGATCTCGCTGTTCTCAGGCACCCACTTCACGCTGCCCACTGTGGTCTTGAATTTGGGAGAGTCGGCGTCCGTTGGCACAGGAATGTGGATCTCCACGTTGTTGGCTGTGGAGCGCCTTTTGAACTGACTCTTCGCCTGAGACGAGAAACAAGCAAGTCAAGTTTAACCCGATGTCCTGCCCAGTGAAGTGGTTTTTAACCCGGGGATTAACGACAGCTTTAATTAAGCATTAAATAGGGTTTGTCACGGTGTGAAAACCACTGTCACAACATAAAGAACAGTCTGTGAATATCTTCAGAATATACTTGTACTTGTCGTGATGGTTTACATGTGTTGAGCCAAGTCTGAACTGCATGACAAATCAGGTTTCTTTATTTGTTTCCCCCGTTACAAATAAGTATGGGAGCCAGGTTTGACAACAAAAACGATGCTATAAACGCCATGGCAACTACCGTACCACCTGAAGAAGTGACCCACCTTGATCATGTACTCGATCCGACTGTGGGAGTGCTTCTCAATAACAGATTCAATCCAGATCAAGGGCTTCACCTAAGATCCAAACAACACAGATATTTTACCCACAATCATCGTCACGTTCATCTCAAACGGGCTGCATTACGTTCAACATGTCAGGTGAAAGAACACGTGACACAGTCACCACCTAGTGGTGAGCAGATGTTCCTGCAACAAGAACCAACATTAAATGTTTAAGAATAGGACAGACTTTTGTTGGGTTTTCCAACAAAAGCAACAAACAGTAATTTAGTCAAATGTGTGCATTGTGGCATGAGGCAATACATGTTGTTTTTTAAACAGCAATCTTGATCCCTTAAATTATTATTATTTTTTTTTATTTTTTTATTGTGATCAAGATACATATTGAGTTGGACTATGTTTAAATAAACCTAGTTTGGCATCTCTACCCTGCAATTGTTTGCCACAAATACACACAGACCCCAGTATATCTGCAATAAGCTAATATCCACGATATATCTAACTCGAATACAGAATATCATTCTAAAAGAAATCTGCAACTCTGGAAGTATTTTATTTCATCTGTATAAAGCGGGCATTAAATATTAATGGTCATTTAACAAGTAGTTTCGTGTGCAGCCAATTTCAAATTTATTTGTGGTGGTTTGCTTGTCCCTACAACTGGAAAGACCTCTGTTCCACTGGGCTACTTCCCTTTCCACAAGCTTACTGGCAACCCTGTTGTGAAACCTTTATTGAGAATTTGATGCTTCTTTAAACTCTCTTAACCTCGAGTGTTGTCTATAGCCTCCTCCTTTAATCATACGATCATATATGATTTTCCACTTCCTGTCATGACGATGCGTTTGGAGTTTGAAATGCTCGTGACCTGGTTGATGATAAAGCTACTTCGCCTTATTTGTCCTTCCTGGTTTGGCCGAGTGCCCCTCTCTTTCAGGGTTTTTTTTTCCCAGGTTAGGAATTTTGTGTATAAATATTCAGCGCACTGACTCTGTGCCTTCCAAAAACGTCTTTGTAAACATCTTTGCTCAATATAAGCGTTTAAAAAAAGGGCAATCTCTAGGACTTACATATTTGTAAATATTAACCAAATGGGAGTTATTCTGGTTGGACCAGTGAAGAGGAAAAAAACTACACATGGAGCACCACATGTACACGAGACATGGTCATGGCTTATACACTGTGCTGTGTGGCCACGATTCACCTGCTTTCACCTCAGTTAATTCAACACAAGGTGTAACTGATGGTGTAGAAGTCTCATAAATGTGGGTTGTGCTAACTCTACTCTCGTCACTGCTGTTGTAGAGCTTCGGGGGAAACGAGGGCTTGTGCAAACTGTCTCCAACTGAACATGATTTACACAGGAATCTTTTCCCAACATCTGATGGGAAGTTAACAGACAGCAGCACCCTGGAATGACCTTTGTGGCTAATTGTATAGGGATCTACTTCCATGCGCATAGGGCTCCTTCCATGTTGCAACAATATTTATGTTACTTTCTGTCCTGAGTCAAGAGTCCAGGGACGGTACGTACTGTAAATCACTTTTTAACAATGTTCACTTCTTCTACTTGGTTTTATTCACATTCACAGTTTTACCAGCTCAACAGCTACTGTTCCTGGGGTTCACAGGAATAAAGAAACTCGACTGAAGGGCCCTTATGACATTTATGGGAGAGTTACTAACATGTGGCATTAAGGAGAGCTGTGGGATTCGGTTCTATCTGGAGTGCACTCTTCTGTAGTGAATTCAAGGCACAACCTCATTCAATTTAAAAGTAGTGCACATGCTTCACGTGTTATGAGCTTGACTTGAGGAAATGTGCCTTGTACTTGGGTTTAGATTCCAAAAACATGAACTGCTGATTAATTGGTTGATATGGTGGCCTGTAAGGACAATATCTGAGAACATCCACATTTTGAAAAGGATATAAGAACCCAAGGAAGTAAACTGACCACATTTCTGATAAATTCAAGCTAGTGTGGTGGGATTTGGTGCTCGGCACTTCACACCCTTCCTCTTGTTGGAGGTCAGTCTATCAAACCACCAGACTCTGTTGGTAGAATACACTGGAAGGTGTCTGATCCACAGTACTCACGTGAGTGTTGAGGCGGTAGGACATGAGCTCAAACTCTCCATCGGGAGGAATGAAGGAGATGGTGCGGTCGTTCTCAAAGCGCGACAGACGGACACACTGGTGAAACTTGACATCTTCCAGCTCCACCGATTTACTCTTCCCTCCTACAAGAGAAAAAAAAAAAAAAAATTAGATCATTTTAAAAAGTGTATCTGCATTGCATGAACTGGTATAAATCAGGCCTAGGTGAAATTGCTTTTTTCAGATTAGCATGAGGATATGGTGAGGATGTATTGTCTATATGAAAGGCTCATTTATTATCAATTTGTTAGCACAATATGGCCGAAGTCTGTTATCAGAGCGAACTCACGTCCAGTGTTTTCAAACAGAACCTTGTCGTTAAGGCCCAGCCGCAACTCAGGCATTCCAGACAGGAAGACGCGCATCTTGATGGAGCCAACGATCTCACTACGTAGAACATTACCGTTGGCGCTAACCTGAAAAACAGAGAGATTCAAAGTGTCAGTGGGTCGCAGAGGGCCAGAGAAACCCATCAAAGAAAGTGTTAGCCACTCACAGAAAACACAGAAATATCAGCTAGCTAATGTTGTGACGCACGCAGGGAGGAAGTTTACACAGACGTTCAACACTGTGACTGGAATTCCTTAAGCAACACAGGGCTTCTAAAACAAGGAGTTCCTACCAGGAGGTTCACAGACTCAATGACGTCCAGGAAGACCTCGTTCTTCCTGTACTTGATGCCCTCTGACCTCCAGGAAACAGCATTGGTGACAGTGGCGGGGGGTCGTGGGGCGCCAGTGTCTAGCTTGTGCCCCTCCTGGGTTATGTATCTGAGAGACAAAAAGTTTAAATTCTGAGGCACAACAGAGAAAAGAAGTAATCAACTGACTAACACAGACTCTCATACTCTAAACTAAGGGAGGATTGTCTGACTTATTGCTGAACTCGGAACAGTGTGTGGGGGGGGGGGGACTCCAGCGTTAGCTTGCTACGTGTCTGCCTCATCCACAGTCCTGTAAGTTCAAACGGTCATTTACAGTACAGCTCCTTTTGACTGGCAGATAAACAGAAATGACAGGACAAAACCACAAAGCTGAGGGGAAAAAAAGCAAAAGCAACCTGATTTTTTTTACAGCTACATAATCAACGTGTAAAATGCTGGTTCAGCACGGTGTGCTACACTGGTTGGTAAAAACACAAGGAAATATCATTTGCACTTAAAGAAATTTGCTCATCAGATGAATAACAAAGACAATTTTCAGTATTGACTAAGTTGATTATCAGGTAAAATTGCCAAAACGTGTGAAAGCTTCTCAACTGTTACGATGTTCTGCTTTTGTCTGATTCACATAATTGTTAACAGAATAAATGTTGCTTTTTTGCTCATCAGACATCAGTTAGGACTCTGGGAACGACTGCTGAGCATTTGTCATGTTTTATCCCCCCATAGATTTTATAGACGGAAAACAAAAATCCAAAACAGAATCAATCATGGCAGCATTTATTAGTTGCATCTTTAACTGTATATAAAGTTAAATGTGGTGAGACTGCGGCTAAGACGATACTCACTCTTGAAGAATCTTGCTGTCTGTGGTCTGCGGATAACCAAAGTCCATCAGCTCATCCATCAGCTCGTATATGATGACAAAGTTATCTCGAATGCTCTCTTCCTCCAGTTCTTTGAAATACTCTGAAAAAACCTACAGAACACACATTTTAGAATCCTGTTTGTTCAACACTGTCAATACAAAGTATGCGGCTTTATTTGTGTTTTTTATGATCTAAATCTGCTGTGGACAAAGGCAGCTAAAAGCACGCAATCCTACCTGGACAATTTTGTACAAGAAGGAGAAGACCAGGGAGACGCTTGCATTTTTCTTCGACGTTGCAACCACTGATGTGATGCATGTTAAGACTTTTAGCTTCGAAATCTGAAAATCCAAGCAGCTCAAAATAATACAACACAGAGCGCCGACAGGTTGCCGTGGTACAGATGCCGTGCGGTGAACAATAAGGATACAGTAGAGGTTATTGTGTTTGATCCACATGAAGCGGACTCCTCCGTGGGCCAGGATCGGAGACAGCGTCCCCTCCTCCTCTTTGTCCATCAGAAGTGTCATGAAGTGCTCGATCTCTGACATGTCCACATCTCCCCGGTAATTTCTGCACACCAGGACCTGAAGAGAAGAGACAGTGTTAGTTCTGCTTGCAATAATAATGTTACTGTACGTTAGCAACGGCTGCAGTACTGAAAACCTGAGGACTATCATGGTTATATAGTAATGCGATGGTTGTTAAAATATTGGTGATCAAATACCAAGGGGTTACCAAGTTACCAATATAACCACAATCAAACGTATTTTCTTATGTATTCATTTATTTACACTTTCTTTCATCTTTAACCATCCATCATTAGATATATTTTGTGTACAAAGAATAAAGCTTAAAACGTTTATTCAGTTATTACTCATAACTCATTACTTCAAGTGTTTTATTCCACTAAGACCGAGCTGTGGGCGGTAGCAACAAACAAACGTTAAACTCGATGCTACTTTAAGTGAACGTAAACGCATCTAGATGAACAACTACGGTGATGAATTTACAAAAACACACTCACGATTGAAAATTTGTTGTAGGTTTATAATAAAATGTATGTAATGTATTTGCATAAAAGCAAGGAGGCGTGGAAGTGGCGGACCTCTTTGCATTCCCTGCTGCTAACATCTGGTCACCTGCTTGTTAGTCGGTGTAACCGTCGTTAGTTTTCGTTACGTGGCCTTGCATTTTTTCATTTTATCCATCCTACGAAACCGACCCCCTTGTTTAGCTGAGACACACTGCCTTAAATTACGAGACAAAACCTCAACACAGCACATGAGTAACTCGTATCATGCGGACACGTTAGCCATCCTGCTGCGGATTGAGCCACATCATAATCTGTCAGTGAAGAATGTGTTAGCTAGGCTAACGTTAGCTTAGCAATGCAGCAGAAGTCCAGTTATCTTACCTTTCCTTTCAAATCCAAGACATACACCGCACTGGCAGACATCTTGAACTAATTTAACGAGCTTAGTTCAGCTCTTTGTCGGCACCTTATTGATAACGTTTGATAATAACCAGTTCAGGGCTCAAATCAAAGAAAAGACTTTCATTCATAATACCGAAAAGAAGAAAGCCACCCTTCCCTTTTTCCCACACCGTACATGCATGCAATGAGCGCCCCCTCTGGGACAGGAGGATGTAGTACTCCAGACTGAGGCGTAAATGTGTTTTCCCATAGACATTGAACAGGTTTGTAAATTTACGTGGATGATCTGAATGGCAAAAGGCAATGCGCATTCACTTTGACAGTTTAAAGACACGATGCACGGATCAGAAATAGATTGAATTTGATCAAGAAGAGTTTGCATTTTTTTTGTGCACACATGCTCTTCAAAAATTTCAAACAATTTTCAAAGCTTCCGTGGTTTCTGAGTCGTGTTAACAGATGCATTATAATAACTTATTATAACGTTCTTATAATACATCTATGGTCCTGTTGGAGTATCCTGCGTCTTCCTATCATCAGTCTTGTTTTCATCTAGTAGCTTCCCCTACTGGATGGTTAATCTGCAAAAGACAGCTTTTACAGTCACCAGTTATTAGGTCAACTGTTGAGATCAACTGCAGTGCTACGTCCTAAGGTTCTGGTGTATAGAATTTCATGTGGATATCATAAAACAAATAGGGTCTTAGCAATAGCAATTAATTTATCACAAAAACAAACACATATTAGATTTTAATATTAAAGAAACCAATAAATGATGAAGTAACTTCATTATTAAAACTTAAGTCTTTCTTAAGAACTGCTATTTTATCACTGTTTAATTAGAGTTTATTTATGACAACCCCGATTTTTCAAGGTCATATTCTTCCTGTGACCCTCTTATTACTTAATGTCACTTTTGTTGCAGCCAATGTCAGTCCTCCAGCCCTTCAGCCAATCAAATATTCCCGGCAGGCTGAGCAGCTATTGAATAAAGTTGCTAAACAAAATAAAAAGTATGTGCACAACCTAACATTACTTTATTTTGAAAATCTCATGTCATTCCAAAATGTTGGGAGTTCTACAAGATTTTGGAACCTGTGTGCAGGAATGTGCTCCTATTCAGCCACAAGAGCATTAGTGAGGTTGGGCACTGATGTTGGGCGATAAGGTCTGGTTTTATTGGTTTGAGTTCAGGGCTCTGTGAAGGCCAGTTTAGTTCTTCCAAACTTATAAATCATTATAGATTTCACTTTGTGCTTAAGGGCATTGCCATGTCAACAGGAAAGGTCCTTCCACAAACTGTTAACACAGAGACAGAAGCACACTATTGTCTCAGATATTATCGTATGCTGTAGCATTAAGATTTCCATTAGCTGGAAAGAAAAAGCATAGCCGTGAAAAACAACCACAGATCAGAAAAAAAGTATTTTACACCAGTGAAATAAAAATAATCCATACGCTTGTGTAAAATATGACATTCGTCCTTTCTCATCTGCCTTGGGTGGTGAAAATCAGCCCAACTCAATATATATTTACATTGTAATGGTGCAAATATGTGTGTAACTTCACTAACGTTGAACTCAGACTTTTATTCAACTGCAATAAATTTGTGCTAATCTCCACTGTCATGTTGTTGTGACCCCTGTCCTAACTTTATACTGAACCTTAATGAACTTGATGATTTCACTGACTATAACTGCGGATGTACGAAACTTAAATGGCAGCCAAGCAACACAATACTGACTTCAGCACAGGTGAGACGACTCCTGAAACACGAGAAGAGGTATTGCTGCTTTATGTATCTAAAAATAAACCACTTATTATATATGTCAGTTTATTTTAATACACAAAGCTATTGGGGTAATTATTGAGGTTAGTACAGGCTTACCATTAAAATAACGCAGGTCTTAAAAGCCTACTCTAGTGTACAAACTCAAACCGCTGGTACTTTTCACCTCTGTGTATTGTGAACAGAGGCCGGGATGTGAAGTGATGAAGGGGGATATGTGATGTGTGAATGTACAGCTGGTTAGAAACACAGTGTGAAAATCCTGCATTAACATTTGATACCGTTACATATCAAAGGTCACTGAAGCAGGAGCATAAAGAAAAAGTTTTATGAGTATAATCTAACATATGAGTTTTCTTTCTCTGAGAACACCACCCCTTCATGGCTCGAACAGCCTTTCAGCACCAGGGCTTGTGCAAGACAACTGTGCCTCATCAAAGTGACAGATCTCTGATCCCTTGGCTGGTAAGATGGAGTGTAGACTGGACTGAGTTACAGAGACAAATATAACCAGCCACTTCCCTTAGCCAATCACATACAATATACACAGTGTTTGCGTGTGCGTCTGTAGTTGGATGTGGCTGCGTAGTCAATGGACATGATTGTACAGAAACCTCAGAGCTCAACAGGGCTTACATGTGTTTACTTTTGTTGCTGAATGGGCTTGTTTGAGTACACTATGAGTCAATGCATCACATAGGTGTTGGCCACAGCAAACATTTGCAATATTCGATCATTCATTTTTGTCTCCTTATGCAGATTACTGCAATAAATACATTGTCTGTGTACAGTGGCACCGTTTATATCGTTCGCATGTCATCAAGCACTTTTGGCTACTGTGGCTAAGTGTACTAGTTTGTGTTCTTAATGGTAGCGTTCTTATACACTCTAATCTGTTCCACCATTCCCATAGCTTTGTGATTTATACTTAGCAGGACTTTGACTCTACTCCCAAGGCGATCCTGTGGCTTTTGGGGGAGTTTTTACCATAGAAGGAGAAGAGGAGTTTAGCTCGGTTTCCTGTGGGAGGGTTCTGATTTCTCTCACTCCACAACTGATTCACCCTGTCCCTATTTCTCTCTCCCTTACCTCCTCTGTCTTTGTCCCTCTCTGTTCTCCACTCCTGGTTCTGCCCCTAACCTTCTTTCTGCTCACTATACGACCTGAACAAGTCAAAGAGTTTTATTAAAAGAAAACATGACCAGAGCACTTCCAAAATCAACATTTGCTACATTGAATTGTCAGAACTGTATCTGAGCAATCTATTATCATTACATTGTGTGCAGCCAGCATTCTAACCGACCAAATAAGGCACACAGTCAACACTCTTTATCATTGCAGGACATGATGTAAGCTTGTGTTAACCCCAGGATTTTTAAGCTATCAAACTGCCACCACTCTCATAAGCGTATAAACGTCCTCCCCTGCTAAAATGAATACCATTAGTCCACTTACATTACTATTGGTGTTTCACTCTCAAAGATAAATGTAAAGATTTGTGGATCTATGTATTTACTTTCTTTCAATTTGGCAGATTTCCTCAGGGTGATCTGCCTTTCTCAAAAGCCTACAAGTTACACACTGTGTAACACACAGTTCTTTCCTTATTGTTTCTAACCTCACACCAAATGATCTCAGCTAATCTGACATGTAATGACTATCCTAAACTACACTAAAGTAGGAGCATTTTGTCAAAACACATGGAAAAAATATAATCTTTCAGTTTACATGGACAATTTGGAGATACATGGTTTCCACTGGACAGCAACAATATGCTCCTCAGACTCAAAGTACCTGCAGCACAGCCAGGAGTGTTGGAATAATAAAGTACATCAAATCAGGGGATATACGCTCCAATAGTGGCAATGCAACATGAAAAACAAGAGATGCATGTGTGTCTTCTGATGCCGCTTAAATGGCCAGTGTACACCTCACAGTTTTTTGAGTTTCCTTGTAATCTTTATTTTTAGCCCCGGGCAGCTGGCACGTAAGAGTTGAAAGCTAGCAGACAGGTCAATCAGTGCTGATGTCATCAGCACAAACACAGACCTACGCACCTCCCACTCCCTACAACTATTTCAGATTGATCACTGTTTGCACCAAGTTCAATAATTACAAAAACAACACTATGTTTTTAACGTTTGCTTATCCTGTCATTTCCTTTCTGACATAAACCCCAGTTTGTAAATAAACAGCATTAAGTGAATGCCATGCATGACCCATGTTCCAAATATCTTATATATTAAGATGCATGGAAAAATATTCTTGGAAACCATCTCAAGTTGTATCTACCAGTCAACAATGCTTTTTATATTGTGGGCCTTACAAATTGCAGAAAACAGAGCTAAAAAGGTCTCCAAAGGTCTGTCAGACCAATGGTAATTAAAAGGATCTTAATTGCAGTAGACCTGTGGTTTATGTCTGTGTAGCTCGACAGTAAAGCTCCGGTTGTCTGGTGTAGATCACACGCAGACAGCCCAATTTTCTTTGGCTGGGTCATTTTCCATACAGCCCTTTTTCTTTCAGCGGTAGAATGAAAACTATGTCCTTTTCTAACCAACTCTGGTATTAACATCAATTTCAACATTCCTAAGTAAGAGCACAGGCATGATATAGATATGCAGCCCAAAGGGGGAAAAAGTGAACTTTTAGTAACTCATATTACTAATGTGAACAACGTCCTTTTGATGTCTGAGATGCGGATCATTCTCTCTTCTTATCTGCGATTTCTCTCCAGTTCTGTCCAAAAAGGCAATGATCCAAATAAGGATATAGGCTGGATTTTGCCAACACATCTACACCACTTTGTTCCTCCAAAGTGTTTTGAAGAGGTGAAGTTTAGATTAGGGAGGGGGGTACAATAACTTCTAGAGTGGCCAAGGCGGGGAGTGGCAGAAGGGGTAAACACTGGGAAAGGGCTGTCACTTGAAACTGGGGCTGTCTCCAACCCTCCAGTCAAGTTTAAATCCCATAGAGCTTCACCGAGGCTCAGTTTGCATCCTCCTCTCCTCTCCTCTGCTCACTCGCTCTGAGCTCCCTCTATCTCTCTCCTCCTCTCTGCATCTGCTGGTTGCTCTCTCCCCCTCAACCTTGCCACGGCTCTCGTGAGGCGTCTTCCTCTGAACATCTGCAACAGCTTTTAACCTGAAGAAATAAAAACTTTTTCACCCCCGAAGCCTGTGAGACACTGAGACCCAACCGTCACCATGGAGGCCATCAAGAAGAAGATGCAGATGCTGAAGCTGGACAAGGAGAACGCCATCGACAGGGCAGAGCAGGCTGAGTCCGACAAAAAGGCAGCGGAGGACAAATGCAAGCTGGTGAGACAAGGCTGTTTTAATGATAACACGGGATAGACATCATGGACTTACTGCAAGGGTTGATGTTGTTATACACTCATTTTTAATGAATCTATAGTTAGCTGTGCAATAATTTAATATTATCATATAAAGGCGTTCACAGTGTCACAGCAGCTAAAAGAACTACAAGAACAGATGCATTGATAAGTAAGATTTTTAAAGTTTTGAACGTCTACAATTTACAAAATGAACTGAAAAACAAAACTGAAAAGTACTAATTGTTTTTTTACTATATTTAAAATGCATTAAAATGGAGAGCTACTGCAACAATATAATTACATATAATGACATGTTGCACAACTTATTTTATATGTGATTTTGTGTACATTTTAATTTTCCATATGATGATATATATCAGCATCAAAAAGTATCCTCATTAATGTTGTTGTATAGATTTCCATATTGCACAGCCCTCCCTTTGAATCTCTTTTATCCACTGATAAGCCAAATTTCATTTAGGTAGATTCATTTATGAAGAAAGTACCATATAAAATTATTTGTTATTTGCATATACAGTAAGTTCACATATTGGTGTTTCATTACAATGATAATTTGGTCTTAAACAAATAATAATAAATTAAATAATAAATTAAATACCAAACCACTTGTGCAGACTGCATAGGGGCTCAACATAAAATGTTAAGTATTTCCCAAAGCACCAAATGCTGAATTACAGCGAGCAGCTGATTCTGAGCCCCTGGGCCGTGTCTTTTGGTAGGCAGGAGAAGGTGGCGGATGTCCACAGGGATGCACAAACAGAATGGCAGAGTGACGGCTGCTGGACATGCTATCCACAGAGAACCGGAGGGATTACTTGAAGCTACCAGAAGTGTTAAAACAACCCATCCCTAGCAGCTGTGGCTCTTACTCTTAAACAGAAGAGATCTGCATTACCCAGCATCCTTATTTGAATTTAAACCTGTACCACATCAAAGAAAACCTCACAAATTCCAAATATTTGCGCACCCATATTTGGTGCTGCAGTGTGAGAGCCTCAGAGAGCCTGATTTTCCAGTGGCTAACTTAATGATAGCGTACTTGTACCACTTGATACAAGCAAAGCACAATCTGGAGATGTAATAAGATATTTGAGGTTTCTAAATAGAGGCATTTATTGCACATTGAGAGGTGGCGTCGTCATCATGGTGGTATGAGAGGAATGCTAGAGAGCAGGGAGTTGGAGGGGCATGCACAAAGCCAGGAGCTACAGTAAAGCTGGTGGAAAGAATCCTCTCTCTCTGGTGGCTAATATCCTAATCATACCCTCGGAGAGCACAAGGATGTGACAGTTGTCACTGGCACTGCACATATGGACCCCCGGCATGTCTTCCACATCAAGGACCAGTCAGCATGAAATCCTAGAAGATTACGCAGAGCTCTTTAGTTTGTTTGGATGGCAGGAATTACAAGCAGCGCTAAGAGATGATTTCTTTGCTATTCTTGGCACAATGGCATAAACATCATCGTGCAGTAAAGCTGACAGCAGGCACTGAAAATACACAAAACTAATACTCAATATCAATATACATTACAGACAACAGACTCCAGTAGCAATTAAAGGACTGGTTCATCCAAATTACAGAGACATTTTTTAAATTCACCACTAATTTGCCTTTTCAGAGGCAATGTCCTAGTTATGCTCTTGACAATCCACAAACTTCATCGTTAAGGCTTTACATTCTGAAGAAATAGTCCTGATGAAAACCTTTGACAGCAAGTTCTGTAAATTATCACAAATAAAGGGCAAACTTGTTGAACTTTTAGACATGCTAGCAGAGTGTCTCCACGGATGGTAATGTGAGTCCTTACACCACTTCCAGAGTGAAATAACTAAACAACTATTAGATGGATTGCCACAAATACTTTGGCTTATGACCAAATACATGTAAAACTCACATTCCCATCAGCCTCAGCTGTGCTTGGTGTTTAGTGCTAATTAGCAAATGTTAGCATGCTAACACATTTAGTTAAGGTGGTGAACATGTTAAACATTATAACTGCTTTTACTTCTCAAGGGCCAAACCTTGGTTTGGTTTTGCAGCATCCTTCCTGACTCCTTGTCGTATCTGGCTTCTTTCAGATGGAGGATGAGCTGCTCGCTCTGCAGAAGAAACTGAAGGGAACAGAGGATGAGCTTGACAAGTACTCGGAGGCCCTGAAGGATGCTCAGGAGAAACTGGAACTGTCGGAGAAGAAGGCCACAGATGTGAGTTAACCACAAAGACGCCATCTGAAACACATTATCCACATTACAGTGGAGCACCGCAGCTTCTGAGTTGCGGTCTGATGAAGTATTGATAACCTCTCTATCGGATGAACCAAAAATCACTCCATGACTGAAAACAGATCAGTGATAGAGACACATTCAGGTCTTTTCTAACTGAGTGCTTATCACAGTCAATCTGAGTGTTGCTTCTACTGCTTACACTTACCCTGAAAAAGGTCATGCCTTGACACGCCTTAATAGTTTACTGTAATTTGGTAGCTTCTAAAGTGACATTCAGACCATATAATAACTAAAAACTATTTGAAAGCTATATGTCTAGTCATAGTCATGGAAACTAAGGGCACAATCTTTCAAATTCCCTTGCTTTCTATGATTTCAACAAAATAAAAGAAGCAAGTCAAGAGGACCTTTGTGACAAAGGTTTGTTGTGAGATTGTAGTTGCAACATCTTCTTTACAGTATATTTGATGGAAATAATGGTGTCAATGGTGTCTATTTGAGGTCTGAAACAGAGCTATTTCTCAAACACAGACAAATCTTGGCCAGCCTGTAGACGGCCAGGAATCCCAGGAATGCAGCTTAAGCAAACAGAGAACCCCATACTGCAGTGGCTAATGAAATCAATGCTCTGGCTTTTTTTGGGGGGCGGAGATATTACACTCCGCTTTGTCTGGCCTTACAGCACATACCTTATCTGCAACAATGGGGGATGACCATTCACCAGCATACTATTTCATTTATGACCTTTCTTTCACAGGGATATTTCAGTGACCTGAAAAGCACAAGATCTGATTGGAAAAAGGTTGAGCAAAAAAATACAAGGACACCTGAAGTACTTTTCTTATGTAGTTTTACCAGTGATGCACGATGATTCTCATCTTTCCCCGTCTAGTTTTTCACAATTTTAGGGTGGTGTATTAACTAGGAGTAACAAGGCCATGTTTTGTGGTACACAAGTATAACTTCTCGGGCTAACTGCTAAAAACGGCACTTGAAAATTACATGGTAGTATAAAATGGAAACCATACTGTGGTATTTCATTTTTACATCTTTACTTACATTTTACATTTTTACAAAATGAACCAGAACACTGACACAGTAGAAGAGAAGATTTGGGGCATTTTGGGTAATTACTAATTACAATAGTCACAATTGTTTTCATTATCGATTAATCTGCTGATTATTTTCTTGAATAATTATTATCTCAATGAATC
The DNA here is from genome assembly GCA_036023655.1 of Nannoperca australis. Classification (NCBI taxonomy): domain Eukaryota; kingdom Metazoa; phylum Chordata; class Actinopteri; order Centrarchiformes; family Percichthyidae; genus Nannoperca; species Nannoperca australis. The sequence continues at coordinate 913 of JAVQJD010095994.1, read as the reverse complement.
GTTTGGTCCATAATATGTTAACGATTTCTCACAACCAGTTTCCTGTTGTGATAAATATAGTATAGTATATAGTACAAAGCCAAAGGTATTCAGTTTATTATTACACAAGATTTTAAAAAGCACCATAATTGAACTGAATGAATAGCATCAAAATGAATTCAATTCAATTCAATTCAATTTTTATTTATATAGCGCCATATCACAACAAAGTTATCTCAGGGCACTCTATCGCATGGAGAAGGTCGAGACCAACTTCTAGTAGTCCCCCCAGCATATGTCTAAAACTACCATTGTATGCAGATGGGATAAGACCCCTAAAGGTTAAAGGTCAGATGTCTCATCTGTCAGATGAGTTGACCAGATGCCCACAGATGTGCTTCCTGCAGGTCTGTCCTCCACTGCTTCTCCTCCTCATGTGTTCCACGCTGCTTACGAGGGACGCATGTGATTCATATGCATGTGATTCAAACAGAAAGAGAAAAGAAATCCGGGCGTTGCTCTGTAAAGTGCGGAGGAGGAGGAGGAGGAGGAGGAGGAGGAGGCAGAAGGGGGCGCTGCAGGAATGTGTCGCCACCCGATGGTTGCGGGTCACGTCTGCAACCAAATCAATTTACATTCCAGGCCGCTGCAGGTCAACAACCCCCGTTGAAGAGGATTGGTGCTGCTCCCCACCCAGAAGAAAACCTTTGGACCTTTTATTTCTATTCAGTTTACAACCCGCCCTCCCCTTCACACACTTTTACTGTTGTTCATACCCCATCATGTTGTGATTCACATTAGACGAGTCAAATGTCTGAATGAACTCAGATGAGGCCACTTTTACTCTTCCTCTCTTGCTCGGGGGGGGGGGGGGGGGGGGGGGGGGGGGGGGGGGGGGGGGGGGGGGGGGGGGGGGGGGGGGGGGGGGGGGGGG
>JAVQJD010095990.1:0-12036 GCA_036023655.1 Nannoperca australis | reverse complement strand
CTAAAACTACTTCCACTACTACTTATCTTTGGTAGTGCTACTCCACTACTACTACTACTACTACTTCTTCTACCACTAATACTTTCTTTTGGTACTGTTACTGTCACCACTACTACTACTTCTACTATTACATATACTTCGACTGTTCCTCTTAATAATAACAACAATAGCAATAATGATATTAATAGGTCTATTATCTTTTAAAAAAGAAGAGCTTTTGTACGAAAACCAATTAGCCACTAATAGCAGAATCATAATCTTCTACTCCAATTAAGTGCTCTACTTAATGGATAAATTATTATTATTTTTCTCTCTCTATTTCCATGCAGATGAATGCCAGTGATTATAAGAGCAATTTTCTCTTTATAATCGTCATCTTGATCACCAGCTATGCTTGCCCTTTGTGGCCCTGCACAGTGAGATGTGAAAGCTGATAAAAAAGGAATCAAGTGGTAATCCCCTGTTCCCACAAGCTGTCTCAGACGATTATTTCAAACCCTGCAACTCTGCTGAGTCCAGCACCAGTCGGACATGACCGACTCCATGACTCCTTTGTGAATTAACAAAGAGCCTGCCTGGAACTGAAATGACATGTTTCTAATCAATCTGCCACAAATTACAGGTTAAGCCTCTGGAATGACGGCTGGACTTTGATTTTTTTGCTAAAAAACTGTGTTTTTTTAGGTAAAATTTTTTTGTAAAAAGACACTAGAACAGTCAAAAATAAGACGTAAAGAAGTATCAGATATCCATAAAGGAAACAATAAATGGTTTAAAGTAGGGTTACAATACAGGTTTACATATCCTTTTTAGTTTTTGTTATACTACCATATTTATGAGAAACCAATAATTTGTTATTTACTCAATTTATTTTAATTGAGATTTTTTACTTCACTGTGTCCTCCCCACTCCTGAAACCGTCCTATACCCTTGTCTGTAAGCATATTCATGCATAACACATTTCTTTAAAGTTGATTACAGCAGCTGTCTTCTGATTTGTCCCTTGCAACGGTGTGTATACTGCGCTGAGCAGGTGACAAGATTACAACAAGAAAGAACTCTCAGAAATTATTTACAGTAATTATCCACCTTCAAAGTTGCTCTTACTGAAGTGTGGAATTCCGTGCACTGGTGAGCTTAAAGGTAAATTATATTTACCTCTTTTCTTTGGTGCAGTACCACTGACACAGCTGGATGCCTGTGCTTCAGAGCATTCTTCAGTGCAGAGGCAGGAGAAGCTGGAACCTCACACTGTTATAAACTGTATGCTCAACTGATCACTCATAATGATCCCAGGTCTGTGACACACATGGAGCAACCTGATAACCACCACATCACATGACGTTTCTTGCTCTAAAGCTAGTTTCTCTGTTTTTAATCATCACAGTGTGAAATCTGAAAAACTATATCTCTAAAAATACAGATATTCTCATGTGCATCTCTTTCAACTGTCCTGTAGAACTGTAGCTCTGGCTTCAAACATTTGTTTTAAGCTTGCTGCCCCAATAATTTCACTGTTTAGCTTGTTAGCGCTGTATGCATGAGAGGTTGGAGCTCTGTGGTCACTACTCAGGGCTGAAACTAACTGTAGTTATAATATTCTCCTAAAAAGATCATATTTTAAATGAATCTATGAACTTTTCAGCCTATGAAATACCAGAAAATGGTTAAAGAAAAAAGTTCCTGGAACCGAAGATGACAACAGTCCAAAGATTTTCAATGTCCAGTGATATGAAACCGAGAAAAGCCGTGGCAAACATCCTCAAATTTGAGAGTCTGGAGCTTGAAAATAATAATACATTTTCCTAGATAAATGACGATTAACGATACATTTTCTGTTAGCAGATTAACCAATTAACTCCTTTAGCTCTAAATCAGAGCCAATGCAGTGATCTTGACACAATAATTGACCTTAAGTTTAAGATACAAATACATTTTCATTTCAGGTCTTTATTAATTCATCTAAATGTAAATTCCAGGGGTGTGAATCCATTAATAATACAGAAATGAATACATAACTTCATTCCAAACCCAATACATTTGTGTCCCCTCCTTATTTCTGATAGCAAAGCTTTCAGTGTTCATATGTTTACATTTGGTTCCTATGTAGGCCCTTCCAGATGCTGCTGCTCTCTCCCCTCACAGACCCAGCTTCACTTTCCACCCACTGCTGAAATAAGAGACCACAGAGGAAGTATTCGAGCATGTCTTACTTGGCATTTCCTGGTTAGGGGCTGGACAGATTCTTTCACTCGTCCTTGCCCTTATTGTCACATGTCCACCATTCAGGTCACAGCGTTTGGGTTGTTAGTCCCGAGCAACAGCATGCTGACGATTTTGAGATGAGGTAGTTTTTTTCAGGCACAATGTTCTCTTTGCTTCACTGTATTTAGATTTTTTTTTTGCAGCTGTAAATACACACCTTCTTGCCAAAATCTTGTTGGTGTGCCTTCTTCATGAGTATAATGATAGGCTGGTGAGATTTCTTTTTACTTTGTAATGAGTAGGAATATGTGAAATGCCAAGTTAATTTGCAGTGTGCTGTGTTCAGAAAGCACAGTTTGTGCTTATTAAGAATTAATTGAAATTGCTTTTGCTTTTTTTAGGTCATAGTGAGTTATTATAATAACAAATACAAGTTGTTATTTACAAGCCACTTAGTTACCCCCTCTGGATCTATCCTTGATGACAGACAATTTGTGTGTTTTACTTTCGTTTTTTTTTTTGCCTTCACTGGACACATCTCATGGTAGAGTGTGGCAGGAAACATGAGGAGACAATGTTCCCTGAATGGATTTCAACTAATTACGTTGCGGTGGCACACCAGTTGTCCACCAATATGCCCCATTTCCAAAATTGAAGAAGCATGTTGAATGTCTTTGGACTATCCACAGTCCAGAGACATACAGGTTAGGTTAAGTGGTGACTCTAAATTGCTCGTAGGTGTGAATGTGAAAGCGTAAACCCTGTGACGGACTGGTGACCTGTCCGAAGTGTACCCCACACTGTTGCTCAGACAAGAATGTATTCTTACAGCTTTTTTTGGCAACTTTAGGGCAGCAGAAACAAGTTGTGAACACATGGATATATTACCACCTTTTACGTTTATATAGGAAATGGTAACTTAAACATATCCAGCAGTTTGTTTGGTGTTTAGTCCAATATTCACTCCCATACCTCTTTTTTTGGTCTCTACCAACTCCTGAGGGAAACATCTGGCTCTTTAGCTGCTAAATGCTCCGCTATATTCACCAGTTAAAGTTGCTAACTGTGTCTGCCTGCTGTGTGGTGCTGAGCAGGTAGTGTACAGAAGGATTTTAGAGCTTTTTATTTTTTTTATTTTTTTTTACAGAAAACAACTTCCTGCTATGGCCAAAAATTATGCTATGAAAACCATGAGAATGAACCAAAACAGTAAAGTTGCAGCCGTACAGCTAAACAATGAGATGAAACTCACTATAAAGCTCCATAAAGCCGAGGGAAGCTGCAGATTCAGGTGAAAATTCTCTGTAGGTTCGTCACTACAAGCGGTCCCTTTCACATTATCCCTTTGCTTTCACATTGTCTTTTTATACATATTATAAAAACATTGATTATGACCAGGTAGGTAACCAATTCTCACAATAAATGTTTCATAGTTCAACATCACCCGGTTGCTTTACTAGCAGACTAGGTGATGTTGCCTTATCAGCAAATGTTTATGCAGATATCCAGAAAGAAATAGCAGTGAATAAAGGACAAAAATGTGTGTGAGGTTGACCCTGGCATAGTTATAATAACCCAGCATTCAGGGAAGCTCAACTTAACTTAATAACTTGATAACTTATGTAATAATAGTATCCATCTGGTACTAAGAATCACTAAAGAGGTACTGCAAACAAGACATTGGTTTTACGCACAAAAATTACGCCTGTACTGAATCAATGCAGATTGGTGTAAAAATAGTTTTAATGATGATTACTTCAATCTATAACACTTTTCACTTGTATAATCATACATGCTTATATTATGGTGTGAAAGAATTAACTAGAGCTGCTGATGTTGCCTTCCCTATACAGTCTATCCAAATATTTAACTTCAGTCACATTAAGTATACAACAAAAAGGCCTGAAACAGAGGATGTTTGCTTTATGGAAATCAGTGTGTGCAAATGTTTGCATTCCTTTATGTGTTGTGCCAATCAAGATGCTGCGTTGTCACCAGCTCCAATGCTAAAGAGGTTTAATGTTGCCACCTGGAAATTTATTAGTATTCAACCACATGCTATTATGTCATCCAAATGGGAAAAAATACATATAATTTCTGTGTTTGTTGCACAATTTCACAATATTTCCAGTACAGCTACAGCAGAGTTATTGTAGTTATGCACATCAACAGTGGATCTCAGTTTATGATCCCTGTCTCTCTGAATGAAAGAGCTAGCTCTTCTTTCCATGGGGGGCATTTTTCACTGACATTCAACAGTCACGGAGCAAAATGACAATTGTTCCTAAGTCATATTCAAAACAGAAAACAAAAGTTGAGTTTGTGCTTGTGCACCTAATAATATTACCCTGGCTGTGTACTTAACTTTGAATGAAAGCAGCAAGATTATGGCTGCTCTCTCTCAATAACTCTTGGTGAAGGGCCTCAAGATGTGTCTACCTGCCCTTCTCTAAATCTTCCCACTGATCAGGCACACTATAATTACTGGCTGCAGTGGAATGACTATCCTTTGAAGGAGAAAGGGTGCACTAATTTGAAGCCGTTTTTTTCCAGGCAGGTCTGATCCGGACTGATAATGGGGAGTTTTTCATTGAGCCCCTCGAGAAGGGCCAGCAAGACGTGGAAGTGAAGGGGCGAGTCCATGTGGTCTACCGCAGGTCAGCCATCAAACGGGAGACGGGCCCGCGGAGGGAGGACCTCCACAACGAAGGTAGGCGAGGAGAAGCAGCATGACATCAGTGGAAACAAAAAGCACTGTGTGTGATTTGAGTATAACAAAGACAGTGGTTCAACTGCATTCAAAGCACCAGTGGTTTTGCATGTTTTATTTATTATTATTTTAGCCATTAGTTTCCATTCATTTTTGTATGATATGACAATCTATTAGCAGACTCCTAAAACCACCACAGTGAACATCAGTTCTCTAATATATATGTCATGAAGTATAACCAGCGTTTTCCGCCAATACGTGAATTTTCTCTCTTTACTCTTTTTATTTTTTGATACTTCGTGGAATATGAATATGTTTTTCTACAAACTTGTTTTTCCATTTATTTAAAGCTGCACTAATTAGTATTTGACTATGACTATAAATAGTCATTTAGTCATAGTAAATGACTATGTTTAATGTGAAAGGGCTCTAATGACGAACCCACAGATAATTAACATTTGAACTCTGCAGTTCCACTGAATTCTATGGGGCATTAGGGCACCTCAGTCTCGCCCTAATTTGTTAGTGGCCCTTATTTCAACACGATGATACATACTTGATATTCTCTTTTTTCTCTCACCTGCTGATTGATTTACATACTGACTGAAATGACTGGAAGCCAATGTGAAAAATATATTCAATATCAACCTTAAAACCTCAGAAATATCAGTATCCATATTTTGCCGTTAAGAAGATAAAACTTGCAAACACATCTGTATATCAGTCCCTTCACTTTGCAGCTTTTGGGATGGTCCCTAAACTCTAGCTTTTAAACTCCTACTACTCTATGTTTATTAGGCTTAACAGCAGAGGCAGTGCTTCCTAAATCAGCTGGTAAAGTAAGGAATGCTGGGCTTCAGTGGTCGTACTGGGGACAGGGGAGGGTGGGGGAGAGAGTGTGGAGAGGGGGGGTGACCTTTCCTTCACAGTCAAGTGACTCAACTCCATCATGAATTCCTTTTCTATTCCTTCTTTGCTAGAACAATCGCTTGAACATCTGGTGGAAGACTCTCAGTATACTCACTAATTCACTCAATTTCCAAGTGTCTGTAGCTGTACAATTGATGTATGGGTCTTTTCATTTTACTCCACACTCTTCTAGCTCATACATCCTCAGAAACTATTTTTATCAAGTCACGCATTCACATTTACCAACCCTCTTTTTGTTTTATTGTTTTTTAATGCCCTTGTGAATTGCACTGTGTTTATTTTTATCAGCTGTCTGATGTTGGATTTGCATCCAGGCTTTGCACTTGAATATTGTTGACATTTCTTACCTTTTCCATTACTGTTTCTCTACCAACACAATGAACTCGCTCTAGCAAGATATTGTTCACAGAGGAAATCATTAGTGTCCTGCATTTGTGGACTTGTTCAAACTAATCTTACACCTTAGAGTGTTACATCTGGGTTTCTTGCCAGATCTTTGTGGGAGACCCAATGTCCCAAATAAGGCTTAAAATAGGTGATGCTGCAAACAGACCCTAGAATAATCTCACCATTGCAGTCAAAACTTTACTTGAACGGAAATTATTCTTCACGGTCATTTATTGTCTTTATCCTTGCTTTTATCTTTATTATGTAAGAATATGAGGTATTAATTACAGTGAGCTTAGCAAACACTTATGTTGTTTACTGCTGATTAAACATTGTCCAGTTTTGGCTGTTGTGCACATTTATCTTAATGGTCTCTACTGCAACTGGTGCAATTAAGTTGTCATCTGTTATGCATTTATCTGTTTATCTGTTATTTGTATTTATCTAGAATAAATTGCTTCTCTGGAGATTTGCCTGGAGCCATTTGAACACGGCATTTATCCTTCATTTCCATTTTTTCTGCATTGCACTTCTTAAAATACCTTGTCCAATGGATTTTCTAGTATGCATAAGATAATGTTTCATGTCTCCATTTGTATCTGGCAGACTTGAATCACTGCCGTCTCATGTGAAATGATGTCTCTTACAAAAGATTGCAATAATTCCTAGCTTCGAGCAACATGCCATGAATGTTTGAACAAGGCCGTTTCTGCCAGACATGTTCTCTGTGTCCTGTAATTATTAGTGTTAGTGTTGGTGTTATTACTTCCATCATGGAGATTATGTATCGATTTGTTTATTTGTTTGCTTGGTTAGATAGCAGAACATCAGAATATTGTAATTGATTTTATATGAAATGTGGTAAAAAGATGAGGCACGTTATTATTAATGAACTGCTGCAAAATAGAATTGATGCATGTATCTCATAATGGTCTATAACTATGTGTTCTTATGCTGATCCAGATGCAGATTCACAATGACCAAACATTTTCTAGTACTGTGCAGTCTTGTCAGTGATGTGCCAATCTCTGAGTGATTTTCATTATTTGCCTCTGTTGTGTTTGTCTTGCATGATAGCAATTCGATTTCACTTTATGGAGTTCCGTGTATCAAACGTGTGAATCACTGTCATCTGACATTACATCTCATCTCGAGAGATCGATTTCATCTCACAGATCGGGCCTGAATCTGTCAAATCCAAATTCACACAATTCATGTCTTTCAGTGAGCCAGAGATAGACGACATACTGTGCACAAATATCACACACACACAAAACAGCTGAAGTGCTTTATGACATGGATGAATGTTGTTTAGAATTGGTGTGACTCATCCTGCATTTGTGCTCTGAATGCACATATTACAGTTAGGCTGAAGGTGAGGCAGAAATACACCTTTGACTCTGTAGGCCAATGATTTATGAGTCCAAGAGGAGTATTGTGACTAGAGATCAAAAGGCTTAAAAAGTCCACAGGCCTGTCAGTAATCCCAAAGGATTCCTCCTTTGAGATATTTTTATGTTGGGTTTGACTTATATATATAAATATATATAGCTGAAATAAGAGAAGAAATAGCCTACTTCATCAGATTCCCACAGTCATTGTCATTGTCTACATTGACTTGTTTATACGCCGGTCTTTTTTTGCAGTGGCAGACTTTGGGATTGCAAACCTCCCAGCGACTCTGGATCTCGTCGAACAAAAACTGTCCGAGTCCGAGCGCAAAAGGAGGCACACCAAGATAGACGACTACAACATCGAGGTGCTGCTGGCTGTGGATGACTCGGTGGTGCGCTTCCATGGCAAGGAGCATGTGCAGAATTATGTTCTCACGCTCATGAACATAGTAAGTATATTCTGGTTTTTGAATAAAATCCCCAATGTGCAATACCGTTGTCATTAATGATTCATAAGCTGATTATTTTCTCAATTTATTGACTGTATGTCATAAAATTGCATTTTAAATGTGAATAACTAGTGAAAAATACCTAAATAATAATAGTTTCCTAAATTCAAAGATCTCGAAATCACTAGTTTTATCCGACCAACACTCCAAAACCCAAAGATATTTAGATCACAATTATATAAGACAAAGAAAAGCAGCAAAATGTACACTTGGAAGCTTGAACTAGTAAATATTTGGCATTTTTGCTTCAAAACTTAAACAATGAATCAGTTATCAAAATAGTGGCTGATACATTTTCTGTTGATCGACTAAACGTTGCAGCTCTAGAAATGTCCTTTGTTGACGTAAAAATGCTGCTGAGTTTGTTGATAGTTGCTTGTGGAGCTATTTTTTTCCTCCATGTCCTCTCTGATATCAGACCTTGCCGCACTTCTCCCGAGACCCCCACTTTCTCTGGCTGTTTATGGATTACCGATGAGAGGGGGGGAGAAACTCGGCTCATTCATTACAGGTTCCACCAGCTCCTACCACCATAATCTACTTACTGGGCCCAAATCCCCCCAAGTCAGATTTTCACAGGGTGCTGGTTTCACTCTGTAACAGTTACCATTTGGAACCTGCATGGTGGTCTTATTAGCTGCACTAGACCAATTAGAAAGTTGAGTGAGAGCTGTGCAAGGCAGTCATGGAAACCAGCGCCAGAGGTCCACTCGCACTGCCAAGCTCTGCTTACGTGGAATGATGTGTTTATTTAATTAGGTTGTAATATTCACGTTCTGTCCTCAAATGTCTTTGATGGGCAGAAATGTTTGATTTTTAAGGACCTTGATTAGGCGGTGAAGTGACTGCAAGAGCGCACTCTGTAATTGTCAGTCCTCTGTGTCTAGTGCTCTCTGATAAAGCACTTACGAGGATTTCAGATCGCTGGCAGGAGTGAATCTGAGGAACTCCTTAGGGATGAAATTGATTGAGCTAAAAAGAGAAATCAAGTAAAGTTCTTAACTTAATATCCATTTATTCCTCTTCATGTTTAGTTTCTCTCATAATTTTATGAGAGAAACATGCAACTTCTACAAAGAAAGGCGCAGTTTAAACAAATGAGGGTCTAAAGTCTTTAGTTCCACTCGTAAGCCACAGGCTTGCTGTGTCTGAAAGAGCTCTGCCCACTCAAATCCCTCTGAATCCCTGCTCCGTGGCTGTAGAATGTGTAGTACCACCTGGAGAAACTCTCCCTGAGGGATTGATTACTGAACATCCTGTCTGCGCAAAGCCAAGGTGACTGCTGAGGTGCCTGCTGCACAATGGCTGTGTTGTTTGAGCATGGACCAGGTTTTGTCCACGTTGATGTGATGCTGTACACAAGCCAGGGACACCTAGCGCCTGTAGCCCACAGCTGCTATTCTCATTTTCAGCCACAACAGTGAGATTCCAGCCCCTCCTCCTGGCTTTGTAATTATCCCAGTATACGTGGGTTTGGCCCGTCCCTCAGCAGGACTCTCCAAAACGCTTTTTAAAGGTTGAATCTGTAGACCTGAGTCCTGTCAGGAAAAACATGCAACTTCAGTGTTTACAAAAGTTGTCAGGGAACTTTTATGATTTTATTTTTGTCCTCATTTTGCTACAGCTTCTCTGTTTTGGGTTACACACATGTATATCGGTCAGACCAGTCTAGGAATTTGAGCTTGTAACAAATCTGGGAGAACCTAGGGTCACTTTAGTGTCCTTTACAGCATTTTTTGACCTGAAAAGGCTTCTGTGAATGGAATATTTGCTTAAATGCCTTGGGTGTAACCCTGCGTTCCAGAGCAAATTTGGACTAAAGCCAAGATGGACTTTCCTCAGTGACAGAGCTTTTGTTCTGCGCAGTCATAATTTTTAACCCAGAAAAAGTGAAGTGACACACACTTGTTGGTATTTTAGCAAAGAGTCTGTTATTCTGTTTGCCATATCTAAACTTTCTGGACATTTCTGTCTATTATGAGCCTGTTTGTTTGTTGATATCTTGGCTATTTGGACTGCTGGTTGTCGTTGTAATCCATATTTTCATGAAGCGAAGTAATACATTGCTTATCCTTTCATCATCAGCTGTAGAGATGAAAGCTTATGGACGGAAACATCACAGCTGTTGCACTACCTCTGCTGCGGTGTTAATAAAAACATTGGTATTCACCTCAGGGCTCTTGTGAAATCAACAGGGTGCCCAGCAGCACCAATTATTCGATGACCTTTAGTAGATCAGTTTTGCATTGTTATTGACAGGCCGAGAGGTGATCAACATAAGTGATACTAACAAAACCATGATTGGTCTGACTTTTTACCAGCATTTTAAAGCATCAAAAATACATTTTTGTAGCTGTTTGCTGCTTGAAATGTGAGTAAGTACTAGCCTTTAAAGGTACTTTATGTCCAGAACCTTTCAAAGCGATGGTTTCAAAGTCCTTTACAAATACAAATGCAAAACAATTCAATAAATAGTATAAGAAATGCTTTATAAAGAACATAAATGAAATAAAAACAAATATAGAAATGACATAATATAATTGGAGTAAAAAACTGGATCAATGCCAGACTGTAAAGGTTTCTTTTAATGTGGCATTGACTGATATTAAACTGATGAGGAGGATGTAGCTACTTCAGTGAACGACTGATGCTCCCTTGTTTTGTTTATGTTTTTTCTCCAAATCTATATATTGGGGTTAAAAGATCAGAGGTGAGGCAGACAAACCATTTAAACCAACCAATTAGAAGTGCATAACAATATTTATTGAGTGCTACAGTCAATTAACAATTAGACCCAGTCGATATGAAGCATCTACATTAGGCATTAGACACCGGTGGATGTGGAGTAAAGGAAAATCCTGGTGCTGTTGGTGGTGATGATTACCAAATTGGTCAGATATGATGTGAATGTTGGAACTTTGACAGCGTGCGAGAGTGTAAGAAATAGCAGAAATTCACCCTCATAAAAGCCCAAATGTGACAGAAAAGATCTTCTTAATTGAACTTTTGCCAATAGCCTCCTATGTGCTTTTGTGCTATCCTTGAGACAAATGAATAAAGAGTTGTGGTAGTCATGGTGGAAATAAAGACATGGGTATTTTGCATGGGCTACAATATTTCTGATTTATAAAAAACAGAATTTGTTGAGGAGTAAGATGAGAAGAACGATACCACTCTCTTGCCTGTATGCTAAATATGAATTCACAGCCAGCAGGCGGTTAGCATGGGTTAGCATAGGGGGAACAGCTAGCATGGCTCAAGGGGTGTCACCGATTTGTTTTTTGCAAATGAGACATCTTCTGGCTGTAACTTCATATTTAGAGCAAGTAAGCTAATGTCTCAAAAGGCCTAATTATTCTGTTAATGTGCTGAATAAAGTTTAGGCACATGGACCAAAAACACTTGTTTGCCCGAGACAAGAGATAATACTGGACAATTTACCAGAGCTGACTGTGAGGTTTTATCCAGAGTAACCATTGTTTCTTGCTAGAAACATTGCTTTTGAGTTGATGAGTTTTCTAAGCTTTTAACATAAGTTAGATTCATGATTTAGTCACATGCAGTAACAACTCATTTGCCTTAAAATGTCAATTTTCAAACTGACATATGTAGTGTCAGTAGTTGTTTCCTCTCAGTAACAAGTTCAGAAGTCACGTTGAGAAATGTGAGGGTGCTTTGTGAAGCTAAACTACTCTATGTTTACCAATCAATAGTAGCACAGTTTGTTTGGCACGTTGTTAATTACAATCCATAACCTCTGATATCCATTCTGACCTCCCACATCATGAAGGCCCTGGAAAGACTCTTCCTGGAGCAGCTCCAGCCCCTGGTCCAAACATATTCGGACCCTCCCTCTACACCTCTACACCCTCTATTTTCTACTGTTTATTATTCTTTTTTC
>JAVQJD010095989.1:0-17057 GCA_036023655.1 Nannoperca australis | reverse complement strand
TTGACTCTATTTTCTATTCATTTCACAACGTATGGTGGTGAATAAGTGTGACTTTTCATGGAAAACACAAAATTGTTTGGGTGACCCCAAACTTTTGAACGGTAGTGTATATATATTTTGCTTATTCACACACAACAAACAGCAATACAAAGCCCTACGGAACTGGGTGTTTTCTTTGTTGCTTACAGTTTATGTACACAGAAAATGTGTTGGTGTGCATTGGTATGATGCGATATTTTCTGTTGGGCATATTTCATGTTGCTATCGTCCACTGAGACACTGGGCTGCCATCTTTTGGAGTAATTACAGCTGAAACTCAAGGGTTCCCGCTTAGTGGGAGAAGCTCATTATTTTACCCTGAAATAGAGGCTAAATACGTGTTTTCCAATGAAGTGTAATTATTTGTTTGCATTTTAGCTCTGATTCTGACTGCTAGACTGCTTTCGCCAGCTCAGGGGACTTTTTGTCTTGGGACAGTTTTGGTTAATTATGTGGCTGAAAAGCAAAAATTTTCAAAATGCCTATGAAGACCATCCCACCAGTAGAGGTCAGGTAGCAAGACAGAGGCAGCATGAAAGGTGTGAAAACCGATTTGGGCAACTGAATACATTTTTTTAATAAAAATAAAGAAGAGTTATTCAAGCAGCAGTGGGAAAAACACAAAGACCTTGAAGGTAAAGACATTCTAAATCACAGTGTCTCCAGCCAGACCTATTCCTATTCTGGGAGAATAAGCAGAACATGAAAGAAAGGAGGCAAAAGAAAGTTAGGCAGGAGAAAGAAGCATATCATAGGAGAATAGAGTGAAGAAGGTGTAGTAGGAAATTGCTACAAAAGGCATGAGTCATGGAACCAAGAGTGCAGATATACAGGACCCCTACTGATGTCTGACCTTTGGCTAATATTACCATAAAACTAAATTTATACAGTTCTATCACTATAAATGACTAAATGCTTTGTAATTCGAATCAATGATGGTATCACCCTCTGTGATTCTATGCCTGAATAAAACATGGCAAATCTACACCGTATCTCTTATGCCTAGATGCAATGGTTTCAGTTAGATTAGACCAGAAAATTAAATGGCCTGAGTACATGAATCGCATGCATTTGCTGCATACAAATTTTTTTTGAAAAAGTAGCAATGCTGATGTAACTTATCTCTGTGGTGTGATTTTTTTTTGAGAACAGATAAGAGACAGAGCAGAGAGAGGGGTCTTATCAAAAAACACACACACACACACGTAGAGTAAAGGTACATCATTACTCAGGCAAACCTTGCTTAGAGTGGCACTGATACATCCAGCCAGCATAGCAAACTCACAAACACGCTGGTGTTCAAAGTTAATCACACATGTGCACGCACGCAAACACACACACACACACACACACACCGAAGATTTGGAGCTATGGCCTTGAGAAAGGGAGACTGAGACAGATAAAAAAGACCCTGCATGTGAGGGAGAGTGTGTGTGTGTGTGTGTGTGTGTGTGTGTGAGAGGGAGAGATATTAAATATTTCAGATCGCTCCTTGCCTTTTTAATTTGAGATTTATCCCACTGGGCTGACTATTAAGTTTCAAATATCTGTCTTGGTCGGAGAAATGTGCTAGCTAAATGAGTAAACACCCAACTTTAACTGCTTCACCGGAGCCTCAAATATTCATGGCGTCAAGGGAGAGTTGAACGTTGCTTTTTGGAGTGCTCCAGAACAGCAGTGGGGTTGATTTCTCCTTGTATTGGTAGTATCAGCAATCATATTATTAACCTGCTCTGATATTACAGAGCAATGGTCTGTCAAGTCTAGGCACCTCTCCACGTAATGCTGCTGATAGCAATCACTGAGCATGAAAGAGAACAAAAGAGAGGAGAGGATGAGAGATAGACTAACATGAATTGGTAAACAGAATCTGTGCTGAAACTGGGGCCACAAGGGGCCTCTTCGGCTCGCTATGAGGAAAAGCAGAAGACTGGATGAAACATGAAAACAACTTCAGCGGAAAGCAAAAGATTGAGATCAAACCGGGTTAATTTTAAAGCTGCTGGGAGCGGGGCGGAGTAAACAGACATTTTGAACATATGAACAGGATCAGTGCTCTTTGGATATAAGGAAGCAATGGAAACAAATGTGCCACCACTGTGAGAGCATCCAACAAAGAGCTTGGGCAATGAAGCATAGCATTATGTAAATGAAGAGAAAGACAAAAACAAACAGACAAACAAACAAAAAAACAGCTGGAGTGTATTTAAAAAAACTCATTGCAACTAGAAATGCTCTGAAATGTTGAGTAAGTTCCAGTGTTTAGTATTCAAAGGTGTTGTGCTGTTGAGTGCTATTGGCCTTTAGTTTTATGCCTGGAGGCAGCATGTCACCTTGATTGCCATGTCATAATTTTTTTAAGCTATTCTGATTTGAAGGGACTAGCACACGAAAGCTATATTTGACACTACCATAGAAAGAAAAAGTCTCTCTCTCCTCCTCCACTCATTGCTGTGAATAGCTCCTCATGCTCCTACATGACTTTGCATCAACCTGTTGTCCGCAGAGTCATGAAAGACCACACCAAGGAATGGAAAGCCTGCTACTTGTTAGTGCAGCTACTACAGTCCATGGAAAATCAATGTGAAGAGATACTCAAAGGGTTGTCCTATTGATTTTTCATAGACACAGATCAGTCAATCTATCAATGGTTGCAGGAGGGGAGGAAGAAGCAGTGAGAGAGGCGCTGTGTGTACAGCAGTGATGGACTACTAAAAAGGAATGTGCAAAATGTCCTCTGCCTAGTTTGTGCCCTTCACTTCAAGGGCTCACTTCAGGAAAATGGAAGCTGTCAGCACCTTCAGACATACAGCAACCCTGCTACCTGAAAAAACTAAACCCTAGAGAGAAAAATCACGCTACACTCCCTTAAACATCACAGAGCAATAAAGAAACACCTGCGCGCTCACCAACCCATACTGACACACTCACACCCTCACACCTCTATATCTGTCTTCCACTCTCTGTGTGTGATGAGGTCAATAAAAAAAGACAACTCCAGCCTCCAGCTGTCCCCTCCGGCTCGTTCCTCAGACGGTGGCCTGTTTAAGAGCGCTGGGATTCTGTGACGCTGCTGGATTATTTATCTGCAGAGTGTAACTCAGCCCGTTGCTCTTTTCCACATCATCTATGCAGAATTCCCTGGTGCCAGGACAGCCTCTGTCAGGTTCCGTCACCCTAGTTTTCGGGAACTGAAGTAAATAGGTTTCTCTTCCATTTCCATTCAGCATTTGGCAGTATAATTCCTTTACTGTCTGTGTCTTTCACTCACCCCCTGCGACTGTTATTCTGGTTCCATCTAATACAGACAGCATTGAGACCCTTATTAAAATCATTCATGTCTTCCCATCTGCCCAAACTGGGTGGAAAACCTGACAGATTCAGACTGCATATGAACATATTACAAATTATTATATTTATCTGCAGTGTATGCTGCTGTGCTGTATGTATTTCAGGACATTGTGGATTCTATGTTTGTAGCATTGTCCAGTGCAATGATGTTTTTAACTTTGCCTGCTCAGCCCAGCATTTTCGTGACTCACCATGCACTGCGGTTGGTGGAAAGGTGCAGTAGGTAAGGTGTGTTGCCGGCAATACAGCAGCGCACAGAAATTCTGGTGTCAAGATTGTTCTGCCTGTCTGCTCAGATAGGGTCAACAGCACTATGTGCACGGCACACCTCTATTCTTGGGTCTTTTGTCATTTTAAAAGATGGAAGCGCACCCTAAATATAAACCCCCTTTAATTTGAGTACCTCTTTCACTTTAATTATACATTCTTCAACTAGTTGACACCTCTAATTGCATAGAAAAAAAGAAATTTTTTTTTTGATTCTGGCAATAATGCTAGCAAGAAGGATGAGTGTAATTCTTCTTCAAAAAGTAAACACAACCTGCAAAACACAGATTTTTACAATTACTATAATTAACGTTTTCTTACAATAATGTTGCTTCCAACTGCAAATACAGTATATGTGGTTACTGTGTTGATCGTAAATACCAGCATGCACAGTAACCATGGTAACCACCAGACTTTTGGCCAGGATTCTTCAAACTCCTGACACACCCACTGACAATATGTGATAATGGGTTTTTTGCTAATTACACCCTGTTGCCATGTGCAAGGTGTGTTCTGTACCCTTCACTAATTTTTCTAAATGTCTGCGTCTTCCTGAGCTACCTCAGAGGTTTGAGGGTGAGCTTTACAGTGGAGTGGACCAGAGCAGCAAAAATGTGTAGCTGGCTTTACCAATGGGAAATTAGAAGACCCTTTTAAAACAGGGCTGAGTAGTAGTGGGTATCATCTTTTTAATACTTGTGCCAGTCACCGACTTTTTTAATATCTTATCTGATGACTATGAACTGTTTTTTTAATACAAACTTCTGTCATTTAGCAAACAAAGTCTTTATTAAAAGGTTTAAGTGATAATATGAAAATGTCAACACAATTTTCTTCTTCTGTCAGCCTGTGTGTGTGCTTTATAGATTTAGGCATACATGCACTGCGCACAATAATATTTCAGTATATAGTATATTAATTAGTATAACATTTTATAACATTCAGTTTAATTCATTTGTTACATTAATTGTCCTAAAAGCAAGATAAAAAGGGCCTGAAAATGTTTTCTATTTCCATTTTTAATCTAGTCTGAGGTTTATCTTTATTTATTAAAACTTTTACCTTCAAAGTATATAATATATTGGGGACAAGTGAAATGAACCGTTAAAAGGATTTCTCTGCATTTAACACACCACAACAAAGCAGTGCTTTAAAATATAACAAAACCAACTAGATATGATCAAAAAATCGAATCTAATTTCCACAGATCTATACCAAAATTAATGTTGGACTGTTCAAAGTATTACGTGGTTTGAATTAAAAGAATTATATTATATATATATGATATATGATAGTCTCACACAACATATTCTTACACTGCTTGTGCACACCAGAAAAAAGCAGATCCTTCACAGTGGCCTCATAGAACTCAAGCAGAAAGCTGACTACAAGAATGGAGGGGTGTGTAAGACATTGAACCAGGCCTTGTTCTGAATTCATGGAGCATTAAGCCCCTTCCTTGAACCTCAAAAGCAAAAGACAGTTGAGGACATCAAAACAATGTCTTCAGAGTTTGAGAATTGGGGTCTCTAAGTATTGAGAATGGGAACTTGGGCTTTGCATAGCTTCATGAGCACCTGAAATAACCTCTGTAAGGGAGCTGGCTTTGTGCCCAAATCTGATAGGATGGTGGAGCAGTTATAGCGCGGGACTACTATGAGTCACTGTGCAAATGGCAAGACAACTACAGAATCGTATCATCCATGTAAGCACGTGTACACACATATATGATTTATCTGGTCCCTTTACACTCTCAATACTTCTACCATGAAAAGAAAATCATACATTTACTA
Organism: Nannoperca australis; assembly: GCA_036023655.1. Lineage (NCBI taxonomy): Eukaryota > Metazoa > Chordata > Actinopteri > Centrarchiformes > Percichthyidae > Nannoperca > Nannoperca australis. The sequence continues at coordinate 11,607 of JAVQJD010095989.1, read as the reverse complement.
CTAAAGTGTCACAGACAATAACTGTTGTCACTGTTGTCTGTGTGGATGCAGACGTTTGTAAAAAAGCAGGTAACATCAAGGACTATTGTGCAGTGTTATTGAAAGCTCACTGCCACAGCACCATAAAGGCTGGAAAAGAAATTTGAAAATATAGTCATATACAGTATGAGTGTTACATAGAAATACATTTTTTACTCATAGCTATGCTTATCCATTTGTGAAACTTGTGCTCCTCGACTTACACCCACACCAGAACTGGCAGAGTGGAAGATGTTCATTGTTTCATCACTTCATTTAATAATTTGTCTGTGTTTGTATTTGCTGTCAGCAAGTTGTTGAGAAACCTGTCCAAGGATTAAGTGACTAAGCATAAATTAAGCTATTAAAGTGAACTTTCTAACACCCAAACATTTTTTATTGTGCTATTCAGAGCAAAACATTCATATTCTGCAAAGGGCATGACATTTACAACCCTTTCATTTCAACACAACATAGTGTGATCAGTAGAAGTAAAGATTTCCAGACTAAATGACTATAATTATTTTAAAAAAATGGGAGGAGAGAACATTTAAATAATTGGAAGATAATTTAGAAAACAATTATTTGTAAGAAGGGGAACCAGAGTTCAGCCACAGTACTTTTTTTCTTTATGATTTAAGAGTTAAAAGATACTGTATTATGCTGCACCAAGGTATATAAATCTAATGCAGCAAAACAGAAGGGCTAAACTGCGTATTTGCTGTGTGGGGTGCGTGCATTTGTGTGGCAGCACTGAAAATATGAGAGAATAGAGCACTTATTATAAAGGACTCTTGTGCAAGGTCCCATGATAGCCTACATAACAATGATAAATGGCTGAAGCATTCTACTAAGCTACATCATATGAGTAGCACTTTTAGAACTTTTTCTGCATACTGGGAAGGCTTTCTGCAAAACAGACCAAGGGATTAACATATGCAGAACCTTTATATATTTTTAAACCTCATTTAGTTTTTTCAGTTTCGTCTCTCACATCCACAACAGAGACACAGGCGCTTTCCAAAGGCTGGATCGAGACAGCCTGGTGCGCTGCGCTGTTTGTTTTTGCCACAATCCTCCTACAACACAAAACAACAACAATGGAGATAGAAACGGAATGACATTAGGTTCATGATGAAAAGCTGATATTTATGCATCTAATAAGATTTTTTTAAGATAAAGAAATATACAGTAAAATAAGAAAATGCACAGAAGGGAGGGGAAAAAAACCCAGGGGCTTGTAAAAGTAACCCTGACATTAAAAACAGCTGTCACAGATTTACAAACAGACAAAAAGAAAAAAGAAAGAAAAACAAGGATTACAATAACATATTTCCACTGCTTTCATACACTGTATCATACCTCGTTTACCTCATTTACATATTAATATACTTTAGTTTTTTTAAAGTCAGAAATGAGGAGTTGCTGCGAATTGAAGCAGAAAAGCTAATCCATATAACTAGACCTCTATACCTAATTTAAAAATGGCCAAAGCTAGTTTTTAAAAAAAATAAATAAAAAAAGATCAACTGATCTGGTGTGATAACAGTAGATTGGAGATTTACTTAAAAAAAAAATGAAAGGAAATGGGAAGTGAGTCGTTAAGAAAGTGAAATACATAGGTACATATATGAAGGTTATTGATGTCTAAAGTGTTTAACCCCTCCAAGGATTGAAATAATAGGCTGGTCCAGCTAGAGTTAGTGGCCATTCTAACACATTTTTTGTGTAATAAAAATATGTTATGAGACTAGTTTTATATTTACTTGCCCATACTATGTTGCCATAACATAAGAAAGGATAAAGAGTAATAATATTATCCAGAAAATGTTTTCTTGAAGATGTGTCTTACTCTCCGTAATCATTTTTGCAACTTTGTTTGACACATAACAGATGTGTTTTTTTCCAATTAAGCTGATCATCAATGATTAAGCCTAAGAACTTAACATGAGAAACACATTCAAGTGTATCATTAGCTATAAAAATGGAGTGATCATCTGATACGGTTCTGTTTTTAGTCATGAAAATCATATAAGCACTCTTTTTAGCAATAAGGGATAATTTATTGCATTTGAACCAGCTATCTATTCTGGTTTAGGTTTAATGGCTCGATTTTCACGTGGGAAGAATGCACTGAAAGGGTTGAATAATTCATCACTAAAAAGATGTATCATTTGCTCTCATAATTTTATTCCATTTAATACCAGAGTGTATCAACAAAACGTTTTCACATTTGACATCTTAAAATTTCTTAAGAAAGTATTTGCAACAACCTGCTTAATCTCAGTAAAATGGTAGGCTGCAAAAATAGGGAGGTGGTCTGATACATTAGTAGTTACGATTACAGTTGGTAATATTATTGTTTATAAAGTTATTCGAGTAACTTGGGGATAGAAGGCATTTGCAAATAATTGATTAACAATTTATTCTTAGTTGGGTTTTAGTAAATTGATATTGAAATCACCTAATATGAAACAGGGTTTGCAGTCCTTGTTAATAGTGTTCAGATGTTCATCAATATTATCAACAAAAAAGTTAATTACAGCTCAGTGATCTGTATACACAGCCAACGCCAACATAGCCTAAAAAACAAGGTACACCTATTCATTCAATAAAAACTGATTCAATATAACTATCTTTGTTAGGATTACCAATCACTAAATCTTGTCCTAGAGTGTATGTAATGCACAAAGAGAGATACTCCACTGGTCTGTCTTTTCTTTGGCTGAAAAGATGGTTGTAGCAATTTATGGAGTAGAGAGACACTTTAGTTTCAGTAAGACCCACAACAGAAACGTGTAAAGGTTTTAAGGCAAAGCAGTCAATTAGTGACTCAAAGTGATTTGGCATACTAATAACACAAATAATGTGAAGACATTTTTTTTTTCTTCTAGACACATTTTTCTTAAAGAGTCTTCAGTGTAATATTTGCAAGTATCTAACTTCTGATTAGGAACATTGATCATGATCACGTTCACTCATGAGGGGTGAGATGCAATATCTTGAGGTGACATGATAAGATAAATACAACTAAACTGTTTTTATGTACTGCATTTGTATAGCAAAAACTAATATGAAATATGGTCTGGCTAAGTAAAACTACTCCATTGCTATAAAGTGTTGTTAGGAAAATTAGGAGTTCTGTATTTCAACACTCCCAATCAGTCCTACTGTACAACAGCTGAGATAAAATAGCCTGCACACACCATTAGTTGTAATGCAGCACAGATGGAAGACAGATGTATGGTGGTGGTGGTGGTGAGAGCTTCATCCCTATAGTATTACTCTTTATTAAGATCGAGTCTTATGCTTATCCAGTCTCTGGAATAAAATCAGAAATCCAAATGTGTGGAAATTGCCTTTCTTTTAGTTGAGAAGAGCAGTCTGAAATAAAAGTAGGTTTTAGTTGGCAAGGGCTTCTGTATGCAGAAGAGAAAGTAGAGTAATGATGTTCAGTAATGAGACTCAATTGCTAAGGAATTCATGTGAAGACCGACTAAAGATTCTGCATTCAGACCAGTAGCGCCCATTTTCAACAGGCCCATCTTAAATTACTGTATATCTGAGACAAACTCTTTATCAAAGGGTAAGAACCAGAAGGTTGCAAGTACCATTTGAACGAAAAGCCTCTGGCATGTTCTGGGTCAACGGCTCCATTCTTTCATGTCAGTTTTATTTTAGAAAATACAATTTGAAGAACCCCTGCATCATTTAGATTTTAGGGGGAGTTGCTCATGCGGCACCCTGCTTGGTCTTTGCCCACAAAGGATAAGGAGGAGAATGAAAATGGAACGAACAGTGCGAAAGTACTCTGCATTCATCTTCTACTGTGAACAGCACTCTTTCCACATGGCAGGCACTTTTTCTACATTATTCAGGCTGAGAATAATCTGGCTGTATTATACTGTAACCACTACACATAACTCCAATCTCTGGGTGAGGAGCTGCATGATGGCACCCACGCACCCGTACCGCACACTCTCTAATAGCTCTACATGGATCATTAGTCACTAATTACACAAACATTCATAGTTTCATTTTAAATCCATACATTTTGGAAAGTAACTTTTATCCATATATACTCTGTATATACATCTAAACACTACATATAAATAAAAAATGATGGTCTTTTCATTCACCCTTTGCCTGTTCTCAACACAAATGTTTATAACTTTTATTTAAATGATGTATTTTGTCACAAAGCCACTGTCCACTGTAAACAGTTATTGATGAAAAACTAATCTACCAACTTTCTATAAACTCCAGGAAGAAGCTGCCTGATCACCAACAGTGCCTGAGTTGTGAAGGCCGTCCAGCTGCCTTGTTATTTTACCATCATTCTTTGTCTTGTCTCTTCTAAATCGAATCAGCCTGCAATTGACCAGGTGTCACGCTTCAGATGGGAGCCTGATATATCCAGCATCGCAGAGCTTTTACTTCTTCATTCTGCTTTCCTCAAAAGATCATACTTTTCTTCAGGCTTTTCTTTAGGATTCAAGAAAAAAAAAGAAGAGAAGAAGTAATGTTCAATGACTGTCAATGATTTTTTGCTTCTTTTACATTAAAGCCCCCCTGAAGTAAAATAAAAAAACATGGCATGCTGGTCCTTGATTGATGCACCAGTCTCTTGTGGAAGATCACAGGCGGCAGGAATCTGAAATAATATGCATGGTGGAAATCTATAACTGAAATGGCCTGACATTCAAAGTTTTCTTCCAAAGTACTTGTGAAGTTTCTGAAATATATATGGGCAAAATACATTTAAGTATTTCATCACTGCTGATGTTTTTTTTTTCAATATCTCCTCAAATTAGAAGAGAAGAGACATTCAACCATAGAACCTTGCTGAACTTCTGTCCGTAACTCCCTTTTATCAAAATTAACTGTGCATCGAGTCCTGATTTTCATTTCAAGGGGTCTTAAAATATTCATGCCAAATTGACTGGTTGTGCAATAAAAATATTAACAAGAAAAATCCAAGGCATTATGCTGGCATCCAAACAGGATATGAAATATAAAAAAATAAATTAAATGCTAAAATATGAAATAAAAAAAAACATTGCGAGTTATCCAAAGATATAAGACATTCCATGGCAGACAGTCTGGATAACTTCTTAATAACTCGTCTCATGTCCTCAGTCACAGTCAAATTATTTATTGTGTGTACACTAGGCTTCAGATTGTCTTTGCGGTTTCATGTTTTAGTGGAGCAGGGGTAAAAAGAAGTGTTCACAGGAAAATGTAATACTGTCTGAGCACTAATCTGATCTTTCAGTTGCACCTCTGAGTAACAATTTCTCCCTCACCTATAACTCTATTGTTTTATTTTTAATTCTTATTTTCATTTATACTCTTCTTGATACCCACATATATTAGATTGCTAGTAATATTTCCTTAAAGCCAGGATTGGAGTGCCCAGATGAAAAAGGAAAGCAGGGGAAGAGAAACCTCATTTGATTGTTAACACTGGAAACAAAAACATGGCTGAACAGTGACTCTTCACTCGCAATACCTGAACAGTCCTGTGGTTTGGCATGCAGAATGCTAGGAGGTCATTCCCCATGGTGAGAGCTCAAGGCTGACTCAAGGTCTGTGCATAGTGTATGGTTTTTAACCTGTGGGCAGGATAAGCTCCCAAGCTCCACAGTAGAATGGCAATGAAAGGCACATTTGTTTCCACACATAAAAAAACATTGCTGAGTAGGTGTATGGATTGCTGGCTTGACAGCAATTTCATTTAATTATTCAAGCTGGCAATCCGCTTCCAAACAAATTATTATGATGTTTCTTTCATGATGTGATTCAGTTGGGAAACACAAATTGATTCGGTAATGATGAGCCAAAACGGTTTCTTCTATACTGATTAGAAATGAAGAAAAATGAACAGTTGGACACATTAAAGAAATGCGTTTACTTATGATTTCCTGAACAGGGTTCTGCACACAGCACTTTGAGCAGTAATATTACTTGTAGTTGTGACTGCAGCAGCAGTGGCCTAAGTGGTAGTGACATTAGCAGTGTTACTGTTAGCATTTATATTACCGTCAGTGGCAGCAGTGCTAGTAAAGGTACTGTAGCAGTGGTGTCAGTTTCCACCTTGTAATTCAAAGTGTTTCATATTGATTGCTACTGAAGCCGAGGTAATTTGATTATTTCTTTTAGCAGATCGATTCATTGAATTGGCATTTATAATTGATGCATCGATGCAATGAAAGAATCATTACACACCTACTGAGCAATTCAGAGGTAATACCTCAGTGATTTGTAAATGTCTGTAGACACTCTGGCACAATGGAGTTCACAAGCCTGAGCTACTGCAGCAAAACATATCCAACTGCACGTCACGCAGCCTACTTTTAAACTGTTCCTGCTGTCCTTGGCTGTTACACAAATTGTCGTGCATTGTATGAGTGCAAAGCCTCGGATTTATATGAATAATGTCACACACGAGTTCTGCGCAAGCATATATTACATCTGATCCACACTGATAGCCTGCCCACATACATATAGCCCTTCTCCACTGCTAAGGACCCTTCAGAAACATTCAGTGAAAAGAACCAACAATGACAAACAACAGAGGTGGAAGTACAATTTAATGTAAAGTAGCTTACTGAAACTTAAAATGGTTAATTAGTGTAATGAGTTTTGAGGACCTATTTTCTAAAGCTAACCCTGTCGAACCCTACCTCTTCAAATCAACAACCCAAACTAAAACCTTTAAAATTAACATACAGGTGAATCAACAGTACTCTGACAGTCTCAACAAACCACCAAGATTATAAACACTATAAATCCTATTTGTCATCAGGCTCTTTTATTGAACTGCATTATTTTCATTGGGGTGAATAATACATATGCAGTGATGCAAACATGGATAGAAAGAGCACTTCAGTAGCTTTCCTCACGTCTGACAAAGTCATAAAAAAACACTCTTACTAAATAGTTACTCACAACTTTTAAATAAATTGAATCAATTGTAATGTAAAACAATTATATTGAATGGGTATTATCACATTCCCATATTGATTGTATGACATTAAGGCAAGGCAAATCAAGTTTATTTATATAGCACCTTTTATACACGGATGCAATTCAAAGTGCTATACATAGACAAAGGACAAAAAGAAAAAGCAATAGTTAAAGATTGTATGAAATTAAGTATCCCTATCTGATAAGAAATAGTGTTTTGTCAGGTGAAAAAAAGAAAAAACGGACAGATATGTTGTTGTGGGAGTGAAATACTGAGGCCGAAAAAGAACACAAACAAGCAAAGTCGTGGCTATTGTACCTGAAGCTGAGGCTGAATTATATTGGAGCTACAATCTTCACTGTGAACAACAGTCAGTGACTTACAAAAGGAAAGTTCCATCTTCAATTTACTCAAAGCCATCCTAAGTCAATAATGGGCAGATTATGAATGTGTGTAGTCTTAAAAAAGACCTCCCTGGAGAGAAGAGACTTGAATAAAGGCAGACAATGCACACGCATGGCTGGCTCCATATCTCTGAGGAGCAGAGAGCAGTGTGATAGACTTTATCCTTTTCAACACACTTGATCTATACTGTCTGGTCTTAGACGCATCCGACCCCCCTTTCAACTAAAACAACAACAACCCCTCTTGCAAACCTTCCTTCTCTTCCAGTCCAAAACTTGGCTGCAAACTTGTTACAAATGCACTGCTAGCAGCAGGCGTAACTAAAGTCAGAGTTTTATAGGTCAAGGTTTTTTTTGTTATAAAACATGCCGTAGTTTTGAGTACCTTTTGAGTGATGACTTCTGCAGATCTCTGGCACAGTACCAATCCATTTTTAGGATACATTTTTGGAAACAGCTAAAAGGTCTGTGGCTGCAGGCTCCACATAATGAAGTGGTGCATTTAAATGAGAGACAGCTCTGAGACGAGGAGGTACACTTCACTCAGATCAGTAAACACTGAAATAAAGTGGAAGATATAAGAGGAAGAAAAGAAAAAGAGGAAAACTAAAAGAAGGGAGATAATTCACAGAGGGAAAAAAGTGGGGAGTGTAGACCAGACAAACAGCCTGCACATAGATAGTTTAGAAGAAGAAGAGATTAGGAGGTGAAAATGGCAGAGAGCCACAAAGGGAAATGAGAGGATTGCAAAGCAACATTTCCCTGTGGATTTTATAGAATACTGTATACTACAGTCAAGAGGATGATACAGGTATTAAACACCTTATATAACCGTAACAAAAGAAAAAAAGAATAAAGATGTGTCCAACTGTTGCTAGATTTTACACACTTTAAGTATATAAAAATACTTCATATTCAGGAGACAACTGTAATAATAAAAGCAGGAACACTAGCAAAGGGGAGCCTTCAAGAATTTGTTTTAAATTTCACAATTAAGTACAAATAGCAATAACCTCAGGAAGAGGACTACTTTTTAAATGCCATGTGGCCTTGAGCTCTAGGAAATCACATGTTATTTCGTTGCCAATAAAAAATGACCCCCCTCTCCAAATACAGGAGTCAGTCTCTTTGCAATAATATTCAGGCAATTTTCTCCATGGCAACCTAATGCCAGAACAGGCTGTAGATTGGTGTGCCAGCGGGCAGACAGTCACAAGGGCTTTACAGTATGGCTGTGAGGCAGTAAGCAGGAGCAGAAGGTTGCACCAAACCCAAAAGATAACTAACCATCGCAAAAACACAAATACTCACACACACACACACACACACACACACACACACACACACACACACGCACAGAGTGAGAGAAAGAGAGAGGGAGAAAAGGGCATGCAGCAACCCAATACAGAAACAACCATCAATTAATAGAGATTTGTGATAACAGGAGGCATGTTAACACTCATCAGTGCGTGGTTACTCATTAAAATTTTAAACATGAATGTCAATAAACTGTAAACCAATCCCTATACTTATTTTCCTGTTGATTTGTACATGTTAAAAGTGGATTGAAAAGGATTTGATCACTTGCTCTTATTTTGGAAGTCGCTTTGGATAAAAGCGTCTGCTAAATGCCTAAATGTAATGTAATGTAATGTAATGTAATGTAATCACTTGATACCTGACATGACCTGGTCTAGAAAGTAAATGCAAACACGATATTTGTGGAATATGTTATGAGCTCCAAAAACATTGTAAAATGTCTATTGGCACAATATATTTTTAATATATTATAGATTTGTTTTATAAATTATTTGTTTTATAATGATAAATGTATTATATTTTAATAAATGATGCATTGATCTACATTTAATGCTTTTTTCAATTATTGATTTACCAACAAGGGCTCCAAACTATTATTCAACACACTGAATAAGACTGAAATGTCCATTCAAGTTCACAGCCATTTCCATGTCTCAAAGTCAGATTCAAATTCAGTTGTGTGGTGGCACAAATGACATGCCAGGGATGCTGTAGTACTAGATTGGCATCTGTTAAATGGATTGGGTATTGGTGAGAAATTACATTCTAAACTTTCTAGAGCAATTTGTCCAAACTTTATGGACGTTGGTGTATGCACGTCTCCATTTCTAGTTAATAAGTGATGTATAGTTACAGCCTTATGTTACATTACACACAGGAGAATGATTTCATCAGTTTGACTTTGTGAGGATTACAAATTTTAAATTGAGGAAGAAAAAGAACGTGAGGTTTGGGGGATCGAGAGACCCTCATGTTAGGTTTTGCATTATGTCATGCACTTTAAAGATGCCACGAGAGCAGAAATGTATTAGGGCAATGGTTGCCAATCAATCTGTATGAATATTAATGTTTTGAATAAATAATGAACACACAAACAGTATATTACCCAACAAGCTGAAAATATAAACACAAAGTGCTGCATATTGTACATTTCTTAGCTCCACAAAAGTAGAATGCAAACACTTTCCAAATACAGTAATTTCCCTCTAACAGTAATTATCTCTATGTGTGAGACAACATTTATAAACACATAAAGTGAAGTGTTGCTATGATATTACATTTCAGGTTATTATCTCAGAGGACATCAAATATTGCCCCTATTACATAAATTACAACACATGTATTTTATACCTCGTCCAAGACCTCGCTTTTGTCTGCATTTTGTTGATTTTGTCAGTTTTGTCATGATCATGTCCATTTTGGTGACAATGATGACACAAAGAAGTTATCTACCACAAATAAGTCGAAAGAGGCCAAAGATCGACTGGCTTAAACTCCATCCTTAATTACACATTTGAATATAAATGCTTGTTCACTGAGGATCAGACTTTGTGAGAGGAATTAGTTAGTAGATATTTTTCACTCATCCTAAGTGAATATTTATTGTAGTGACAAAATGTTTACCGATGAAAAAAAAAAGAAAGACATATCAATCTGATGAATTATGATCTTGGAATAAGATTGTGATAAAGCAGAAAAAACTTGGGATTCTGCTGAGAGAGAATCTCACTCTTTCTTATATTAATCTCCTGGTACCATTATAATATATTAGCATCTCCACAGACTTTTTCTATTGAGATTCGTGAGTGTCAATGGCAAGACTTCACAGCTTTTATTCAGAGAGGCACTCTGTATTTTCCCTTCAAAATGTCCTGTGGGAAATGGAAGACAGCAAATACTGCAGGTGCAGGCACTGCCTGTCTGTATGCTGCAGAACAGTGTAGTATGGGTTTATGAGTGAAACGACAGTGCTGATGTGCGAGGATGTGAACATCTCAGGACAGGTATGCATGCACTGGACAGAAAACACCAGGCAGAGACTGAGATGGGGAAACACAGAGAGAGATTCTTTGATGTTTCTTTTAATAAACTATAACCTTAAAATGAGAACAAAGACATCAGCAAGCCAAACAAATGAACTAACACACACACGCGCGCACACGCATGCCTCCCGATCGCACTCTAGGCAAATGGAAGCAAGACAAAGGCAACTATCTGATATAATGAGCCTTACAGAGCGTACTTTATAAATCACATTCAAACATAAAATAATCAAACTTTCCTCACCCACAGAGCAAACTGCCCATTGTACATTCTTAAAAGCTTCTGTGTCTTTTATTAAGCAAGAAAACATGAACTCAGTCCTGACGTGCTGTGGCCATCTCACACAGCCACCAGATAAGTAGCCCAGAGAGAGAAAGACACTAAGTGACAGTGTGAGCGATTTCATGTATTTATTTTGTTACATTTCATACCAATACAGCTCATTTGAATTGAATCGACAAAGAGACAGACTACATCACACAGTTGGCGTGATATCATGTGCAGAGTAATGGACAATGGTTTTGGAGCGCATTACATTCTACCTAGCACAGAGCTAGATATGCTCACTACATGAAAATGAACTGTTCCCTCTGCAACACAAGAGCCGGCAGAGTGTTTCCCCGCAGTTTTTGAAGAGGGCCACGGCTGCTGTGGCAGACGGTGGGAAGCTGGATAACTAAATCTCTGTGTGGTTTATTTCTGATTACACCATAGCAGCATTTATTGAGTAAGTTAGAGAGACCAAGGGAGCCAGATGGAGAGATGTAAAGAGAGAGAGAGAGAGAGAGAGAGAGAGAGAGAGAGAGAGAGAGAGAGAGAGAGAGAGAGAGAGAGAGAGAGAGAGAGAGAGAG